>JACEFZ010020417.1:175000-307500 GCA_014155875.1 Cepaea nemoralis
CCCCCACCCCCTTCATATTTCCTACCTAAAAATCCCCCACCCCTACACAGTATACGTAAAAATGGAAGGTAAATGTAATAGCATATACTAAAACAAGTCTAGACATCCACATAAAACGTGATTTGTGGGTCTACTTACTTTATAAAATGAGTTTTAGAAGGATGAGACGTACATAACTGTAAATTATGAAGGGAAAAACAATATCAAGTAATCGGTTCTTGTATTAACGCGATCTTGAAATGGTCTTCATTCCCCCCCTCCCTCCCTGGAAACCCTAAAATTCCCCCCTGGGGGGGGGGGGAAATCCCCACCGGTTGAGAACCACTGTTCTAACGGATGGTGTCACCTTGTTTGAAGGACAGGTGTACTGCAATACTGGACTAGCTAGGCATCATGAATGGTGACATCAGTGGCAAGGGCATTAACCCTCATATACCCACGTTAATTGTGTCCCAAGCAGTTGTTAAAGTAATACATGCGTCTGAAAGGGTTAGATTAGACGGGTCAGGGTTAAGGGACGTTGGGGAATAGAATAGATCTCGATTGCAGCAGAATATGACAGTATAAAATGGAATAAATGTGTATGCTAACATCCTACGGAGAAGCACAAACACATGTACACGGCTTAAAGTGACCCCACGCCAATAGAACGGAAATCACAGTGGGAAAAATGTGTGGCGTCTTCTAACGTATTTATTATTACTTTTTTTTAAAGCCACTATTATATTAAGTTTGCCAGCTCCGTGGCGAAGGCAGTTCGTAATCCCGCATACCCGCGTTTGAAACACGATTTTTTTGTTTGAAACACGTTTGCGATTTGGCAGCTGACCGCCTTACGTTGGTTTTCTACGAAACATTATGGGTGCCGGTCATTCAGAAAGCAATGCCAAACTGCTGAACGTAAACTTGCCCAGGAATCAAGAACAGCAAAAACTGCTGGGGTTGACTGCTACGTCCTGTAAAGGATATGCAAGAATTATATATTAATTGTATTCATATTCCTGGCTGTGATTTCTGTTCAGCTGTCTGAGGTGCTTGTAGGGTATGTATGCGCTCACGTGTTTATGCTGGTTGTTTCTACGCAGCACCACAACATATCTTTTTGTTGCATTTTATCATCATCATGGAGGTCAGCTTAGCCGAATGGATAAGAACTCTCCCCCTTAAACTTTCGGTGTGCTGATGTATGCTGAGGTAGCGTGTTCAACCCCTACACCGGTCAGCTGGTTTAAAATGTAGTTTTCTCGTCCTTGACTTGGGGACGTAAATTACAAGTTCTTCAGAAGTCAAGAGTGGGTTCGCATGATGGCGAGGGACACTGGTTATAGTGTTATAGGGTTATAGGGAATGTTAATCCACACGCAAAAATCAGTCCAGTGTGGATTGCACTCTAGTTCACAGCGAGTGGGCGAACGAACGATTATCATCATCATGAGTTTTGCCAATTGGTTTCAGCGTTCATATCTCCACATACCTCAGTTTTTGGTGTTGCTAATCAACTCCGCTCATATTTCTCAGTGATACCGTCTCAAGTCCATCTAGCATAATTTCTCTCGGTTTGCCTGTGTCTATTTTCCCACCGATCTTTCCAGTCGCCACAATGTTTTCCAATGCCTCTCTTCTCGTTACATGTCCAGAGAATGATACTTGTCTTATAGCCGTGGTGGATGAACGCAATTCATAATCCCACAGACCGCTTTCGCTTTCGAAACACAGCTGCGGGCGATTTGACAGCTAACCGCCTTGCGTTGTTATTTCATACAAAGGTATGAGTGCCGGTCGTTTAGAAAACAATGGTAAACTTTTTTTTTTTTCATATCCTTTACAGGACATCGCTGTAAACACCAGCATCTTTCAGCTGTATGTTGATTTCGTGGCAAGATTACGATCAGTAGTTTGCCATTGCTTTCTGAGCGGCCGGCTCACATACCCCGTAAGTTACTTATGCGATTCGAACCACTGCTGATTCTCACCATCATCACGTTACCGACGAGAGTATACGAGATTACGGAGAAAAGTCATAACCTCTAAGCCACGAAGCCGGCCAATGGTAAACTACTGAACCTAAATCACAGATAGCCAACAAATGCTGGGGTTGCTGCGACTACCTGTAAAGGGTATGCAACTAACTGTTTTTTTAAAGCTGTAAGTAATGTTATATTTTCATTAGCTTCTTCCATGCATTCTTTATTTGTTATTATTTGTTAATTTAGACGTCCAAGGTTTCGCAACATTCGTCTCAGGAACAACACCTCCGTTGATTATAATCTGTTCCTAATGTCTTCATTGACATTCCATGATTTACTGCCATACAGCAAAACAAGATCTGTATACTTTTTCAGTACTCTCTTTCTGACATTCAGTGATAGTAACTTATTGCATCATATACTTTTTATTTTCAGTAATGCAGCTTTTGTTTGACCTTTTCTGCTCTTAATCATTGCCATATTCTATTTTATACTAGAATTTAATTCGCTAATTAACAGCTGTACGAGAATTAAGAAGTTAAAAGTCACAACTTGGACAAGAATGTCACAAGTAGGTATTTCAGCAGGAGTTGACAATCTTGAACTCCCAAAGACCCTTCTAGGAGAATAGCTCCCAAAGGACCCCCTTAAACAGACACCGGCCAAACAACACACACAGAAGGCCGTTCTGGCCGTGTCTAGTAAATCCCAAACAATGAAAGACGTGACACGATTGGCCGGTTCTGTTATGTTAACTTATTACAGAGAGGCTTTGGAAACATTCACATATTCCCGGGATTACCAAAGCAGCACATTGTTCATATTCATAGATATTAATCGGCACTCATAGATGTCAGGGGAGGGGGGAGTAGGAAAGGAAGTACACACTCGTAATCAGCAGCTTCATTCATTCTCAAGTGCGATGCTGCATGGCGTAGGAGATAATGCGTTGTCACAGTTTTCCTTGTCTAGCAGTATGTATTAATTCATGTATTATCTTTCCAATGCTTCCAACAATCGTTTCTCACTGCTTATCTCTGTCTCTTTTTCCTGACATCCTATCAGTTGTTAATTGCAGCCAGATCATGTAGACTGACAATCTGACCAGATATGTAGAGTGTGACAATCTGACCAGATCATGTAGACTATGACAATGTGACCAGATCATGTAGACTGTGACAATATGACCAGATCTTGCAGACTATTACAATGTGACCAGATCATGTAGACTGTGACAATGTGACCAGATCATGTAGACTGTGACAATGTGACCAGATCATGTGGACTGTGACAATGTGACCAGGTCAAGTAGACTGACAATGTGACCAGGTCATGTAGACTGTGACAATCTGACCAGATCATGTAGACTGTGACAATCTGACCAGATCATGTAGACTGTGACAATCTGACCAGATCATGTGGACTGTGACAATGTGACCAGGTCAAGTAGACTGACAATCTGACCAGATCATGTAGACTGTGACAATGTGACCAGATCATGTAGAATATGACAATGTGACCAGATCATGTAGAATATGACAATGTGACCAGATCATGTAGAATATGACAATATGACCAGATCATGTAGAATATGACAATGTGACCAGATCATGTAGAATATGACAATGTGACCAGACCATGTAGACTGTGACAATCTGACCAGATCATGTAGACTGTGACAATGTGACCAGATCAAGTAGACTGTGACAATGTAACCAGATGACATAAAAGCCAGATCATTTAAAATGATGCAGTGTGACCAGATGGTGTTAACTATCTCCGTCCGGTGGTTAGGTCTTGTCTGGCCACCTTCAAATAATTTAAATTTCTCATATGTATGGTTGTGTTTTGTTGTTTGTTTCGTTTTAAAACCATGCATATGTGAAAACATAGTTTGTAGCTTCATTGGATTTTATTGCTTGTTTATTAACTGCTTAGAATTAGACTTTGCAAACATGTAAAAACTGTTCTGTATAGACAATTCTATACACCCACTAACTGTGCTAATGTATAGAATTCCCATACACCCACTAACTGTACCATTGTATAGACTTTCCTATACACCCATTAAATGTACCAACGTATAGGCATTCCTATACACCCAGTAACTGTTTGACATTCCCATACACCCACAGATTAGATTCTAGTAGTCCGGAAAAAGTAATTTATCTCCTTGTCGCCTCCCTTGGTTATAGAAATCCTATATGGCAGTGTGGAACAGTGGAAAGCCGATATGGTCATGTATCTATTTACCCGGGGCTTTAAATATATGACAGACAGGCTTGTCGTTGAGTTTACGTGGGAGGTGTTGGGACTGAAACTGTTACAGCGTTTATGTATGTGGTTGTTGGAACTGAAGTTGCTACAGCGTTTATGTATGTGGTTGTTGGAACTGAAGTTGCTACAGCGTTTATGTACGTGGTTGTTGGGACTGAAACTGTTACAGCGTTTATGTATGTGGTTGTTGGAACTGAAGTTGCTACAGCGTTTATGTATGTGGTTGTTGGGACTAACATTGGTACAGCGTTTATGTACGTGGTTGTTGGGACTAACATTGGTACAGCGTTTATGTACGTGGTTGTTGGGACTAACATTGGTACAGCGTTTATGTATGTGGTTTTTGGGACTAACATTGGTACAGCGTTTATGTAAGTGGTTAGTTAGTTAGTTAGTTAGTCGCAGTTCCAACTTCACAGCAACGGGTCGTCCCCATTATGCTCCGTTCCTGTGCCAGTGAATATCACACAAAACGTTCCCCACTGCCCAATGTGAAAAGTGGAAAAGACAGGAGTCTCGACAAACAACAGCCCGCACAGATACACTGTGCATAATGCCGCCACCAGAATGTAAGTGGTTGTCGGGACTAAAGATGCTGCAGCGTTTATGTAAGTGGTTGTCGGGACTAAAGATGCTGCAGCGTTTATGTAAGTGGTTGTCGGGACTAAAGATGCTACAACGTTTATGTAAGTGGTTGTCGGGACTAAAGATGCTACAACGTTTATGTATGTGGTTGTCGGGACTAAGATTGGTACAGCGTTTATGTATGTGGTTGTTGGGACTAAAGATGCTACATCGTTTATGTAAGTGGTTGTCGGGACTAAAGATGCTACAGCGTTTATGTATGTGGTTGTTGGGACTAAAGATGCTACATCGTTTATGTAAGTGGTTGTCGGGACTAAAGATGCTGCAGCGTTTATGTAAGTGGTTGTCGGGACTAAAGATGCTACATCGTTTATGTAAGTGGTTGTCGGGACTAAAGATGCTACAACATTTATGTATGTGGTTGTTGGGACTAAGATTGGTACAGCGTTTATGTATGTGGTTGTTGGGACTAAACATGCTACATCGTTTATGTAAGTGGTTGTCGGGACTAAAGATGCTACAGCGTTTATGTAAGTGGTTGTCGGGACTAAAGATGCTACAACGTTTATGTATGTGGTTGTTGGGACTAAAGATGCTACATCGTTTATGTAAGTGGTTGTCGGGACTAAAGATGCTGCAGCGTTTATGTAAGTGGTTGTCGGGACTAAAGATGCTACAACGTTTATGTATGTGGTTGTCGGGACTAAAGATGCTGCAGCGTTTATGTAAGTGGTTGTCGGGACTAAAGATGCTACATCGTTTATGTAAGTGGTTGTCGGGACTAAAGATGCTGCAGCGTTTATGTAAGTGGTTGTCGGGACTAAAGATGCTACAACGTTTATGTATGTGGTTGTCGGGACTAAAGATGCTACAGCGTTTATGTAAGTGGTTGTCGGGACTAAAGATGCTACAGCGTTTATGTAAGTGGTTGTCGGGACTAAAGATGCTACAGCGTTTATGTAAGTGGTTGTCGGGACTAAAGATGCTACAGCGTTTATGTAAGTGGTTGTCGGGACTAAAGATGCTACAGCGTTTATGTAAGTGGTTGTTGGGACTAAAGATGCTGCAGCGTTTATGTAAGTGGTTGTCGGGACTAAAGATGCTCCAGCGTTTATGTAAGTGGTTGTCGGGACTAAAGATGCTACAGCGTTTATGTAAGTGGTTGTCGGGACTAAAGATGCTACATCGTTTATGTAAGTGGTTGTCGGGACTAAAGATGCTACAGCGTTTATGTAAGTGGTTGTCGGGACTAAAGATGCTGCAGCGTTTATGTAAGTGGTTGTCGGGACTAAAGATGCTACAACGTTTATGTATGTGGTTGTCGGGACTAAAGATGCTACAGCGTTTATGTAAGTGGTTGTCGGGACTAAAGATGCTACAGCGTTTATGTAAGTGGTTGTCGGGACTAAAGATGCTACAGCGTTTATGTAAGTGGTTGTCGGGACTAAAGATGCTACAGCGTTTATGTAAGTGGTTGTCGGGACTAAAGATGCTACAGCGTTTATGTAAGTGGTTGTCGGGACTAAAGATGCTGCAGCGTTTATGTAAGTGGTTGTCGGGACTAAAGATGCTCCAGCGTTTATGTAAGTGGTTGTCGGGACTAAAGATGCTACAGCGTTTATGTAAGTGGTTGTCGGGACTAAAGATGCTACATCGTTTATGTAAGTGGTTGTCGGGACTAAAGATGCTACAGCGTTTATGTAAGTGGTTGTCGGGACTAAAGATGCTACATCGTTTATGTAAGTGGTTGTCGGGACTAAAGATGCTACAGCGTTTATGTAAGTGGTTGTCGGGACTAAAGATGCTACAACGTTTATGTATGTGGTTGTCGGGACTAAAGATGCTACAACGTTTATGTATGTGGTTGTCGGGACTAAAGATGCTGCAGCGTTTATGTAAGTGGTTGTCGGGACTAAAGATGCTACAGCGTTTATGTAAGTGGTTGTCGGGACTAAAGATGCTACAACGTTTATGTATGTGGTTGTTGGGACTAAGATTGGTACAGCGCTTATGTATGTGGTTGTTGGGACTAAGATTGGTACAGCGTTTATGTATGTGGTTGTTGGGACTAAGATTGGTACAGCGTTTATGTAAGTGGTTGTCGGGACTAAAGATGCTACAACGTTTATGTATGTGGTTGTTGGGACTAAGATTGGTACAGCGTTTATGTATGTGGTTATTGGGACTAAAGATGCTACATCGTTTATGTATGTGGTTGTCGGGACTAAAGATGCTACAGCGTTTATGTAAGTGGTTGTCGGGACTAAAGATGCTACAACGTTTATGTATGTGGTTGTTGGGACTAAAGATGCTACATCGTTTATGTAAGTGGTTGTCGGGACTAAAGATGCTACAACGTTTATGTATGTGGTTGTTGGGACTAAGATTGGTACAGCGCTTATGTATGTGGTTGTTGGGACTAAGATTGGTACAGCGTTTATGTATGTGGTTGTCGGGACTAAAGATGCTACAACGTTTATGTATGTGGTTGTCGGGACTAAAGATGCTACAGCGTTTATGTAAGTGGTTGTCGGGACTAAAGATGCTACAACGTTTATGTATGTGGTTGTCGGGACTAAAGATGCTACAGCGTTTATGTAAGTGGTTGTCGGGACTAAAGATGCTACAGCGTTTATGTAAGTGGTTGTCGGGACTAAAGATGCTACAGCGTTTATGTAAGTGGTTGTCGGGACTAAAGATGCTACAACGTTTATGTATGTGGTTGTTGGGACTAAGATTGCTACAGCGTTTATGTAAGTGGTTGTCGGGACTAAAGATGCTACAGCGTTTATGTATGTGGTTGTTGGGACTAAGATTGCTACAGCGTTTATGTAAGTGGTTGTCGGGACTAAAGATGCTACAGCGTTTATGTAAGTGGTTGTCGGGACTAAAGATGCTACAGCGTTTATGTAAGTGGTTGTCGGGACTAAAGATGCTACAACGTTTATGTATGTGGTTGTTGGGACTAAGATTGGTACAGCGCTTATGTATGTGGTTGTTGGGACTAATTTTGCTACATCGTTTATGTATGTGGTTGTTGGGATTAACATTGCTACAGTGTTGTAGAAACAAACATTACTGCTTAATTTATATAAGTGCGTGTTGGGACTCAAATTGCTACTCGTGTTTATGCTAGGGGTTTTTGGGCACACAAGTATTTGCTGCGTTTATGTAGAGGGCTGTTTGGACAAAAGTTGCAATTCTTCTTTTGTATGGGATTGTTTTAGACATTGTTAGGACAAAAGTTGCTGCTGTTTTTATGTAGGGAGTTGTTGGCAATGTAACAGACTTTATGCGTCACACTTGAAACGCTAGAATATGTTCACTAAATAAATAAAACAAAGTCGAAGACAACAGTTATCATTAGGTTTTGGGGAAAAACGACATTACACTTAGGTAGGGATTATTGGGAACAAAAGTTGACTTTGCGGTTATGTAGAATTTGTTTGGCTCAACAGGTGTGTAGAATTTGTTTTTATATAGAAGTGGTCATTGTACCAATAAAAAAGTATTTGGGACACACGTTATGAGAGCACTTCTGTAGACGGCTGTCGTCAACCCCACCCCTCGTATTCTTTGCTAACTCCTGCAGCTCCCGCTATATCCTCCCTATTTTATTTATCCATTTCTATCTCTAATTCTCTTCATCGTATGTTTTTAGGTTTCAGACTATTTCTTTTGTACTGTGTGTTTCAGTGACTTTCTAGTTATGTCGTTAACAGGGTTTTTCTGTGTGTGTTTTAACCAGCGCCTGCGTATTCTTATCACCTCTTGATTCACTGGTATTTGTTTAGTTCTCAAAATGATCTTCATAATGGTGGTTCTGCCATACCAGTTTAGCCCTTCTATTTTGCACAGGGAACAGTTAATGAATGTTTGAAATTTGTTAGTAATTGATTTAGTGGTTTTTCATGTCTGATCCATACATCATTCCCCATGTCACATTAGAGTTAAATATGCTAAGTTTGGTGTTAGCTTTAATTTGGCTGCCACACATTTCCTACTAGGGACACACTTTCAACGAGTAGCAACTTGTATTTATTTTTTGTTATTGTCCTTATATTATATTCTGCAGTATGTACCTGACGAGATGCAGCGAAATATGCCAGGCAATAAATCGTGCAATCTATTGTCTTCGTTATTCAAATATTGTCCCTATTGTTACTTTATTGCAGTTATATTTTCTGGTCACATGTCAGCCTTGTAGTTTCGTTGCAGTTTCTGTTTTCTTTAAATAAATACTTTATATTCACAATAACAGGGTGTTAGTAGTTAGAAAGGCGCAAAACGGTTATGATTTGCCGGAGCCTCCGGCAATTGACCTTGACCTCGGCTGATTTTCACTCCCCCTCGGTCATGAAGTTGGGTGGGGTAAGGGGTGATATCTAGGTCATATCTAAGGGCGATAATTCTAAGATTTTATGTTTCTAAGGGCAGATAACTATTGAGTGGGTGTATAAAAATTTTAAGTAATTATTAAAAAATAAAATAAAATAAATAAAAATAAAAATAAATAACGACGGGGTGCGGGGTGGTGGCGAGGGGGTGGGCGCGTGGGGTGAGACTAGGCGTTTCGGGTTTAACCACTATCATCACAGGGTTAC
Source organism: Cepaea nemoralis (assembly GCA_014155875.1). NCBI lineage: Eukaryota > Metazoa > Mollusca > Gastropoda > Stylommatophora > Helicidae > Cepaea > Cepaea nemoralis. The sequence goes on from JACEFZ010020417.1 coordinate 184,434, forward strand.
AAATGAAAACCTTAAAATGTACAGATGGTCGATATTATTGATATTAGCGGGTATAGCTTAGTGAAATTCGTTGGTAAGGGGTGGGTAGCGGCTATTGGTGATTTGTAGAGTGTCGTAGTGGCCTATACACTATCATCACACAGGTTACAAATGAAAACCTTAAAAAGTAAAAATGGCCGATAATATTGATTGCAACGGATATAGCTTAGTGAAATTCGTTGGTAAGGGGTGGGTAGTGATTATTAGTGGTCTGTAGAGGGTCACCGTGGCGTTTTTACTATCATCATACGGGTTACAAATGAAACCTTAAAAAGTAAAGATGGCCGATATTAATGATTTTAGCGGGTATAGCTTAGTGAAATTTATTGTTAAGGGGTGGGTAGCGGCTAGTAGTGATCCGTAGAGGGTCACCGTGGCTTTTTTACTATCATCATACGGGTTACAAATGAAAACCTTAAAAAGTAAAGATGGCCGATTTTAATGATTTTAGCGGGTATAGCTTAATTATATTTATTAAGGGGTGGGTAGCGGCTAGTAGTGCTATGTAGAGGGTCGTAGTGACTTATTCACTAACATAACACGTGTTACAAATGAAACCTTGAAAGCTAAAGATCGCTGATTGTAATGGATATAGTGTAGTATCATTCGGCGGTAAGGGGTGGGTACCAGGTATTAGTGGTCAAGCAGTGGTCAAGTAAGGAAAATTTTAGGGAAAAGTGATTGTAATGATATGATGATGCTTAAAGGGTGGTCAAGTAGTGGTCAAGTAGTGGTCAAGTGTTGGTTAAGTGACGAAAATTTTAGGGAAATTTTAAGGAACAGTGATTGTAATGATATGGTGATGATTAAAGGATGGTAAATTAGTGGTCAAGCAGTGGTCAAGTAGTGGTCAAGTAGTGGTCAAGTGAAGAAATTTTAGGGAAAAGTGGTTATAATGATATGGTGATGATTAAAGGGTGGTAAATAAGTGGTTAAAGTGATCGATGACATGGTCAAGTAGCGGTCAACCAGTGGTCAAGTGGTCGAATGAACACTTAAAAGGTAGAGAAAAGTACGTATATTGAAACGGTGATGGTAAAATGGTCGACAACGGGGTCAAGCAGTGGTCAAGTAGTGCTCAACCAGTGGTCAACCGCTCAAGTGAGAAAATTGTAGGGTATGGTACGTGTAGTGAAACAGAGATGGATAAATTAAGTAGTGACGTTGTCAAGTAGTGATCAAGTACTGGTGAAGTAGTGATCAAATGGTCGAAGGATCACTTAAATTGTAGGGTATGTTATGTGTAGTGAACCTGTGTTGGTTAAAGTGATCGATGACATGCTCAAGTAGTGGCCAAGTAGTGGTAAATGGTCGAGTGACTACTTAAATTATCGGTGAAAGTAGGTATGGTGACATGGTGATGATCAAGAGTTGGTCAAGTGGTGACCAAGTAGTGGTCAAGTAGTGGTCAAGTAGTCGAATGACCACTTAAATTATAGGGTATGGTACGTGTAGTGAAACGGTGATGGTAAAATAAGTAAGGACATAGTCAAATAGTGGTCAAGTACTGGTGAAGTAGTGATCAAGTGGTCGAAGGATCACTTAAATTGTAGGGTATGGTATGTGTAGTGACATGATGATGGTTAAAGTGATCGATGAAATGATCAAGACGTTATGCCGACTGCTAAGTTCAGAAAGTAATGTCCTTACTATCGGCAATTTCCCTGACAGGAGCGCCTCGAGCACTGATTTTGTATTGATCAATAGCACCTAGTGGTACAGTCAACACACATGGACAATAGTTACAGCCGGTCAAAGATGGTGTCGCACCCTATCACACATGGGTAATTGCTACAACCAGACTACGTCTCATTCGCTAAAACTGGTCAAATATGGACTTGCAGTCGATCCCATGTGTAATGGTACATCCAAGAAAAGGCTCACTGACTAAATCAATCAAAGAATTCCCTGCTTCCGATCACATGTATAATGGTATAGCCAGAACACGGGGTTAATGACTAAACCAGTCAAAGATGGCGATGGATCCAGTGACACGCATAACGATACACGTGGAACACGTGGCTAATAACCGAAACGTTCAATGACGGTGGTGCATCCGGTAACAGGGGTAATGGTACATCTGAGACACGTGGTTAAGAAGGAAACTATAGAAAAAGGGTGTCCTATCGGTTGTCGAGTCAGGGAACCTAACGTATGATGATCACTGTGTATAGGAGTGAATACACTGCATCATCAACACTGCAGCCGAAGGCTAAAAGGGTCACCCTTCTCTCTCCTTTCTATAACCGTGTAGTTCTAAGGTCATTAAGTAACACCAAAGGACACTCGGGCATCAATACAACATAAACTGGTCTCGAAAACCCCATACGCGCATGTAAACAAATCACCACAGTGTCCGACTAAGCCTTTCTCATATTCATAGTACAGAGCTGTGATCACAGAGGCTAGTCGGGGAAATCGTATCTGTACGTAACAACTATCGGGTCATACAGCGACGAGTGGGTAGTGGGTGTTAACAGATGCACACAAACACAACAAACTGCCCCGATTCAACCTTAGGCAATGCACGTAACATGACAGGTCACATGTCCGCCGTCATGATCAGCGACGTTATCACGTATCAAATTAGATAGCCACACTTTCATTTCCTTTCTATGTGTCCATAGTGTCTTTACATCTTTCTCCAGAAAACTATTTCCAAGACCAATATATGTTTTTTGTCAGTGTACCTGCTCAGTGCCACACTTCACAACCAGACAAAAGTACACGTTCTATGTACCACTTCAACCGTCAAATAAGAAAATATGTTAGACAAAATATTAAAATTATTGGTCAAATACAGAAATATATCACCCAAACTTATAAAAAGTAGGAACATATGTTAACCAAATGGAAAATATCTTAGCCAAATAGAAAAAATATTGACCACGTAACGATATATCTTGTCCACACTTATGAAAAGTAGGGACATTTGTTAGTCAAATGAGAAAAAAGATTGACCAAGTAACGAAATACCCAAACCAAACTTATGAAAAGTACGAAACTTTGTTAAGCAAGTATGAAAATGTATCGACCAAACAGAGAAATATATCACCCAAACTTATAAAAAGTAGGAACATATGTTAACCAAATGGAAAATATCTTAGCCAAATAGAAAAAATATTGACCACGTAACGATATATCTTGTCCACACTTATGAAAAGTAGGGAAATATGTTAGTCAAATGAGAAAAAAGATTGACCAAGTAACGAAATACCCAAACCAAAAAAGAATTAGGAAAAGTACGAAACTTTGTTAAGCAAGTATGAAAATGTATCGACCAAACAGAGAAATATATCACCCAAACTTATAAAAAGTAGGAACATATGTTAACCAAATGGAAAATATCTTAGCCAAATAGAAAAAAATATTGACCACGTAACGATATATCTTGTCCACACTTATGAAAAGTAGGGACATTTGTTAGTCAAATGAGAAAAAAGATTGACCAAGTAACGAAATACCCAAACCAAACTTATGAAAAGTACGAAACTTTGTTAAGCAAGTATGAAAATGTATCGACCAAACAGAGAAATATATCACCCAAACTTATAAAAAGTAGGAACATATGTTAACCAAATGGAAAATATCTTAGCCAAATAGAAAAAATATTGACCACGTAACGATATATCTTGTCCACACTTATGAAAAGTAGGGAAATATGTTAGTCAAATGAGAAAAAAGATTGACCAAGTAACGAAATACCCAAACCAAAAAAAATTAGGAAAAGTACGAAACTTTGTAAGCAAGTATGAAAATGTATCGACCAAACAGAGAAATATATCACCCAAACTTATAAAAAGTAGGAACATATGTTAACCAAATGGAAAATATCTTAGCCAAATAGAAAAAAATATTGACCACGTAACGATATATCTTGTCCACACTTATGAAAAGTAGGGACATTTGTTAGTCAAATGAGAAAAAAGATTGACCAAGTAACGAAATACCCAAACCAAACTTATGAAAAGTACGAAACTTTGTTAAGCAAGTATGAAAATGTATCGACCAAACAGAGAAATATATCACCCAAACTTATAAAAAGTAGGAATATATGTTAACCACAGAGAAAATACCTTGGCCAAATAGGAAAATTTGTTAGCCAAATAGAAAAAAATATTGACCACGTAACGATATATCTTGTCCACACTTATGAAAAGTAGGGACATTTGTTAGCCAAATGAGAAAAAAGATTGTCCAAGTAACGAAATATCCCCCAACAAACTTAGGAAAAGTACGAAACTTTGTTAAGCAAGTATGAAAAGGGATCGACCAAACAGAGAAATATATCACCCAAACTTATAAAAAGTAAGAACATATGTTAACCAAATGGAAAATATCTTGGCCAAATAATAAAATTTGTTAGCCAAATAGAAAAAAAAAATATTGACCACGTAACGATATATCTTGTCCACACTTATGAAAAGTAGGAAAATTTGTTAGCCAAATGGGGAAAATATTGATCACGTAACGAAATACCCAAACCAAACTTAGGAAAAGTACGAAAACTTTGTTAAGCAAGTATGAAAAGGGATCGACCAAGCAGAGAAATATATCACCCAAACTTATAAAAAGTAGGAACATATGTTAACCAAATGGAAAATATCTTGGCCAAATAGGAAATATTGTTAGCCAAATAGAAAAAAATATTGACCACGTAACGATATATCTTGTCCACACTTATGAAAAGTAGGGAAATTTGTTAGTCAAATGGGGAAAATATTGACCACGTAACGAAATACCCCACTCCCCCAAAAAAAACTTAGGAAAAGTACGAAACTTTGTTAAGCAAGTATGAAAAGGTATCGGCCAAACAGAGAAATATAACACCCAAACTTATGAAAAGTAGGAAACTTTGTTAGCCAAAGTGAAAAAACCCAGGTCAAGTAAGAAAATTCTGATAGCCAAAGGTGAAAAGTGTCGGCCAAATACAGAAATTGCTCAACCAAACTTATAAAACGTAGGAAAATTGTTATTCAAACGGGAAAGCTATTGAACAACTAGGAAAATGTAATAGTCAAAGAAGAATATATTGAACAAGTAATGAAATATATCATTCAAACTTATGAAAAGTAGGAAGCCTTGATAACCAAATGTGAAAAATATCACTCAAAGAGAGAAATAGCTCGCCCCAACGTATAAAAAGTAGGAAAATTGTCGGCCAAAGGGGAAAAAGTTAGACCAAATACAGAAATATCTCGACCAAACTTATAAAAATCTAGGAAAAAATAGTACCCAACACAACTAAAAGGCTGACTAAAGTTATAAATCCATACTTATAAAAATAACCAAATAGGAAAACATATTGACCAAGTACAGACATATATCAATCAAACTTATAAACTTGTCGTCCAAAGTGATAAAAAACAAAGAAAGGCTGTCAACCAGTCTAAGAAATAGGTATGGAAAAGTAAGTCGACCAAGCTCAGAAAAAAAAGAAAAAAAAAAGGAAATAAAAATATAACTTCTGTAGTCTTGGTCGACTTACTTTTCCATACCTATTTCTTAGACTGGCTGACAGCCTTTCTTTGTTTTTTATCACTTTGGACGACAAGTTTATAAGTTTGATTGATATATGTCTGTACTTGGTCAATATGTTTTCCTATTTGGTTATTTTTATAAGTATGGATTTATAACTTTAGTCAGCCTTTTAGTTGTGTTGGGTACTATTTTTTCCTAGATTTTTATAAGTTTGGTCGAGATATTTCTGTATTTGGTCTAACTTTTTCCCCTTTGGCCGACAATTTTCCTACTTTTTATACGTTGGGGCGAGCTATTTCTCTCTTTGAGTGATATTTTTCACATTTGGTTATCAAGGCTTCCTACTTTTCATAAGTTTGAATGATATATTTCATTACTTGTTCAATATATTCTTCTTTGACTATTACATTTTCCTAGTTGTTCAATAGCTTTCCCGTTTGAATAACAATTTTCCTACGTTTTATAAGTTTGGTTGAGCAATTTCTGTATTTGGCCGACACTTTTCACCTTTGGCTATCAGAATTTTCTTACTTGACCTGGGTTTTTTCACTTTGGCTAACAAAGTTTCCTACTTTTCATAAGTTTGGGTGTTATATTTCTCTGTTTGGCCGATACCTTTTCATACTTGCTTAACAAAGTTTCGTACTTTTCCTAAGTTTTTTGGGGGGAGTGGGGTATTTCGTTACGTAGTCAATATTTTCCCCATTTGACTAACAAATTTCCCTACTTTTCATAAGTGTGGACAAGATATATCGTTACGTGGTCAATATTTTTTTCTATTTGGCTAACAATATTTCCTATTTGGCCAAGATATTTTCCATTTGGTTAACATATGTTCCTACTTTTTATAAGTTTGGGTGATATATTTCTCTGCTTGGTCGATCCCTTTTCATACTTGCTTAACAAAGTTTTCGTACTTTTCCTAAGTTTGGTTTGGGTATTTCGTTACGTGATCAATATTTTCCCCATTTGGCTAACAAATTTTCCTACTTTTCATAAGTGTGGACAAGATATATCGTTACGTGGTCAATATTTTTTTTCTATTTGGCTAACAAATTTTATTATTTGGCCAAGATATTTTCCATTTGGTTAACATATGTTCTTACTTTTTATAAGTTTGGGTGATATATTTCTCTGTTTGGTCGATCCCTTTTCATACTTGCTTAACAAAGTTTCGTACTTTTCCTAAGTTTGTTGGGGGATATTTCGTTACTTGGACAATCTTTTTTCTCATTTGGCTAACAAATGTCCCTACTTTTCATAAGTGTGGACAAGATATATCGTTACGTGGTCAATATTTTGTTCTATTTGGCTAACAAATTTTCCTATTTGGCCAAGGTATTTTCTCTGTGGTTAACATATATTCCTACTTTTTATAAGTTTGGGTGATATATTTCTCTGTTTGGTCGATACATTTTCATACTTGCTTAACAAAGTTTCGTACTTTTCATAAGTTTGGTTTGGGTATTTCGTTACTTGGTCAATCTTTTTTCTCATTTGACTAACAAATGTCCCTACTTTTCATAAGTGTGGACAAGATATATCGTTACGTGGTCAATATTTTTTCTATTTGGCTAAGATATTTTCCATTTGGTTAACATATGTTCCTACTTTTTATAAGTTTGGGTGATATATTTCTCTGTTTGGTCGATACATTTCAAACTTGCTTAACAAAGTTTCGTACTTTTCATAAGTTTGGTTTGGGTATTTCGTTACTTGGTCAATCTTTTTTCTCATTTGACTAACAAATGTCCCTACTTTTCATAAGTGTGGACAAGATATATCGTTACGTGGTCAATATTTTTTTCTATTTGGCTAAGATATTTTCCATTTGGTTAACATATGTTCCTACTTTTTATAAGTTTGGGTGATATATTTCTCTGTTTGGTCGATACATTTTCATACTTGCTTAACAAAGTTTCGTACTTTTCCTAATTTTTTTTTGGTTTGGGTATTTCGTTACTTGGTCAATCTTTTTTCTCATTTGACTAACATATTTCCCTACTTTTCATAAGTGTGGACAAGATATATCGTTACGTGGTCAATATTTTTTCTATTTGGCTAAGATATTTTCCATTTGGTTAACATATGTTCCTACTTTTTATAAGTTTGGGTGATATATTTCTCTGTTTGGTCGATACATTTTCATACTTGCTTAACAAAGTTTCGTACTTTTCATAAGTTTGGTTTGGGTATTTCGTTACTTGGTCAATCTTTTTTCTCATTTGACTAACAAATGTCCCTACTTTTCATAAGTGTGGACAAGATATATCGTTACGTGGTCAATATTTTTTTCTATTTGGCTAAGATATTTTCCATTTGGTTAACATATGTTCCTACTTTTTATAAGTTTGGGTGATATATTTCTCTGTTTGGTCGATACATTTTCATACTTGCTTAACAAAGTTTCGTACTTTTCCTAATTTTTTTTTTGGTTTGGGTATTTCGTTACTTGGTCAATCTTTTTTCTCATTTGACTAACATATTTCCCTACTTTTCATAAGTGTGGACAAGATATATCGTTACGTGGTCAATATTTTTTCTATTTGGCTAAGATATTTTCCATTTGGTTAACATATGTTCCTACTTTTTATAAGTTTGGGTGATATATTTCTCTGTTTGGTCGATACATTTTCATACTTGCTTAACAAAGTTTCGTACTTTTCATAAGTTTGGTTTGGGTATTTCGTTACTTGGTCAATCTTTTTTCTCATTTGACTAACAAATGTCCCTACTTTTCATAAGTGTGGACAAGATATATCGTTACGTGGTCAATATTTTTTCTATTTGGCTAAGATATTTTCCATTTGGTTAACATATGTTCCTACTTTTTATAAGTTTGGGTGATATATTTCTGTATTTGACCAATAATTTTAATATTTTGTCTAACATATTTTCTTATTTGACGGTTGAAGTGGTACATAGAACGTGTACTTTTGTCTGGTTGTGAAGTGTGGCACTGAGCAGGTACACTGACAAAAAACATATATTGGTCTTGGAAATAGTTTTCTGGAGAAAGATGTAAAGACACTATGGACACATAGAAAGGAAATGAAAGTGTGGCTATCTAATTTGATACGTGATAATGTCGCTGATCATGACGGCGGACATGTGACCTGTCATGTTACGTGCATTGCCTAAGGTTGAATCGGGGCAGTTTGTTGTGTTTGTGTGCATCTGTTAACACCCACTACCCACTCGTCGCTGTATGACCCGATAGTTTTTACGTACAGATACGATTTCCCCGACTAGCCTCTGTGATCACAGCTCTGTACTATGAATATGAGAAAGGCTTAGTCGGACACTATGGTGATTTGTTTACATGCGCGTATGGGGTTTTCGAGACCAGTTTATGTTGTATTGATGCCCGAGTGTCCTTTGGTGTTACTTAATGACCTTAGAACTACACGGTTATAGAAAGGAGAGAGAAGGGTGACCCTTTTAGCCTTCGGCTGCAGTGTTGATGATGCAGTGTATTCACTCCTATACACAGTGATCATCATACGTTAGGTTCCCTGACTCGACAACCGATAGGACACCCTTTTTCTATAGTTTCCTTCTTAACCACGTGTCTCAGATGTACCATTACCCCTGTTACCGGATGCACCACCGTCATTGAACGTTTCGGTTATTAGCCACGTGTTCCACGTGTATCGTTATGCGTGTCACTGGATCCATCGCCATCTTTGACTGGTTTAGTCATTAACCCCGTGTTCTGGCTATACCATTATACATGTGATCGGAAGCAGGGAATTCTTTGATTGATTTAGTCAGTGAGCCTTTTCTTGGATGTACCATTACACATGGGATCGACTGCAAGTCCATATTTGACCAGTTTTAGCGAATGAGACGTAGTCTGGTTGTAGCAATTACCCATGTGTGATAGGGTGCGACACCATCTTTGACCGGCTGTAACTATTGTCCATGTGTGTTGACTGTACCACTAGGTGCTATTGATCAATACAAAATCAGTGCTCGAGGCGCTCCTGTCAGGGAAATTGCCGATAGTAAGGACATTACTTTCTGAACTTAGCAGTCGGCATAACGTCTTGATCATTTCATCGATCACTTTAACCATCATCATGTCACTACACATACCATACCCTACAATTTAAGTGATCCTTCGACCACTTGATCACTACTTCACCAGTACTTGACCACTATTTGACTATGTCCTTACTTATTTTACCATCACCGTTTCACTACACGTACCATACCCTATAATTTAAGTGGTCATTCGACTACTTGACCACTACTTGACCACTACTTGAGTCACCACTTGACCAACTCTTGATCATCACCATGTCACCATACCTACTTTCACCGATAATTTAAGTAGTCACTCGACCATTTACCACTACTTGGCCACTACTTGAGCATGTCATCGATCACTTTAACCAACACAGGTTCACTACACATACATTACCCTAAAATTTAAGTGATCACTTCGACCATTTGATCACTACTTCACCAGTACTTGATCACTACTTGACAACGTCACTACTTAATTTATCCATCTCTGTTTCACTACACGTACCATACCCTACAATTTTCTCACTTGAGCGGTTGACCACTGGTTGAGCACTACTTGACCACTGCTTGACCCCGTTGTCGACCATTTTACCATCACCGTTTCAATATACGTACTTTTCTCTACCTTTTAAGTGTTCATTCGACCACTTGACCACTGGTTGACCGCTACTTGACCATGTCATCGATCACTTTAACCACTTATTTACCACCCTTTAATCATCACCATATCATTATAACCACTTTTCCCTAAAATTTCTTCACTTGACCACTACTTGACCACTACTTGACCACTGCTTGACCACTAATTTACCATCCTTTAATCATCACCATATCATTACAATCACTGTTCCTTAAAATTTCCCTAAAATTTTCGTCACTTAACCAACACTTGACCACTACTTGACCACTACTTGACCACCCTTTAAGCATCATCATATCATTACAATCACTTTTCCCTAAAATTTTCCTTACTTGACCACTGCTTGACCACTAATACCTGGTACCCACCCCTTACCGCAGAATGATACTACACTATATCCATTACAATCAGCGATCTTTAGCTTTCAAGGTTTCATTTGTAACACGTGTTATGTTAGTGAATAAGTCACTACGACCCTCTACATAGCACTACTAGCCGCTACCCACCCCTTAATAAATATAATTAAGCTATACCCGCTAAAATCATTAAAATCGGCCATCTTTACTTTTTAAGGTTTTCATTTGTAACCCGTATGATGATAGTAAAAAAGCCACGGTGACCCTCTACGGATCACTACTAGCCGCTACCCACCCCTTAACAATAAATTTCACTAAGCTATACCCGCTAAAATCATTAATATCGGCCATCTTTACTTTTTAAGGTTTCATTTGTAACCCGTATGATGATAGTAAAAACGCCACGGTGACCCTCTACAGACCACTAATAATCACTACCCACCCCTTACCAACGAATTTCACTAAGCTATATCCGTTGCAATCAATATTATCGGCCATTTTTACTTTTTAAGGTTTTCATTTGTAACCTGTGTGATGATAGTGTATAGGCCACTACGACACTCTACAAATCACCAATAGCCGCTACCCACCCCTTACCAACGAATTTCACTAAGCTATACCCGCTAATATCAATAATATCGACCATCTGTACATTTTAAGGTTTTCATTTGTAACCCTGTGATGATAGTGGTTAAACCCGAAACGCCTAGTCTCGCCCCACGCGCCCACCCCCTCGCCACCACCCCGCACCCGTCGTTATTTATTTTTATTTTTATTTATTTTATTTTATTTTTTAATAATTACTTAAAATTTTTATACACCCACTCAATAGTTATCTGCCCTTAGAAACATAAAATCTTAGAATTATCGCCCTTAGATATGACCTAGATATCACCCCTTACCCCACCCAACTTCATGACCGAGGGGGAGTGAAAATCAGCCGAGGTCAAGGTCAATTGCCGGAGGCTCCGGCAAATCATAACCGTTTTGCGCCTTTCTAACTACTGGTGTTATTGCGCCAGTTGAATTCGTATCAGTTAACAGGACATATATGTTTTACCTGAGGGGGCTTTAAAGACTTGACAAACCTGTCCTAGTACCTGGTATTGTTTGTCGCCTATCAAGTGTCATGTCAGGTGCTATACCAACAGCGCAGGTGATTCTGTTCCCCTACAACCATCTATTTCCTGTGCTCTCGACAAGTGCCACTTTACGAACCCGTCCATCTTCTCCTCACTCAGTCGTTTGTTGTCCCTTGCCCCTGCTGTCTTCCCCATTGTTACAGTGTTCTCTAACCTCCTCTTGTCATAACACGTGTACAGGCATCATCATTTTCTAATTGCGCCTTGAAGGGACAAAGCCATTCGGTTCACGACTGCGATTTTCTCGGAGACTCCTGGGGGTCGTCGCTGGAGCTCTGGAGCTCGTTCTCAGTGCGACGCTTTCTGCAGACTGCTTTGCGGAAAGAGACCGAGCCATATGGGATAAACACGGTCCAGTCAAATCGACCCCGCTCCTGTTCGTCCATGGACATAGAAACCGCCATATTTTGTGGCCAAGGCACCCGCCAGTATGTGGCTTGGAAGATTTATAGACACGTGACCGCAAAGGGAAAAAAATAATATAGCACACTAATGTGAAAATGTCTCCTCCCTCCTCTTCTTCGTCCTCTTATTTATATTCTCCTTTCCCTTCTTCGTCCCATCATTCCACGTGTAATGCGCCACATCTCGTTACGCACCTTAGAGGTGGGTGTGTCCATTCTTGACATGCATTTATGTAATGTTTGCTTCATCTAGGACAGTGGTTCTCAACCGATGGGGAATTCCCCCCTCCCCCCAGGGGAATTTTAGGGTTTCGGGGGCGGGGGAATTAAGATTATTTCAAGATCGCGTTAATACAAGACCCGATTACTTGATATTGTTTTTCAATCAAACTTTACAGTTCTGTACTTCTCGCCTTTCTGAAATTCGTTTTATAACATAAGTAGACCCGCAAATCACGTTTTATGTAATCTAGACTTGTTCTAGTATGTGCTATTAAATTTAGCTTCCATTTTTACGTATATTGTGTTGGGGCGGAAGGATTTATAGTGAAGAAATACGAGGAGGGGGGGGGGGGTGGAAATGACATTCTGAACATATGGTAAAGGGGTGCATGGGCCAAAAAAAAAAAGGTTGAGAACCACTGCTCTAGGAAGTAGAGTCGATCCAAGATAAGGGACTCAATCCTCCTTAGGGTAAGCTTTATTTCCGAACAGTTTTGCCAAGGAAGCTGTCTTACAGCCTGCTTTGTTCAGTTTCTAGCTGCCGTGGGATTTTGAAAGAACACAACTGGCACACGGGGCATCCTGTTTTTCGCCCGACCCCGGGAAGGCCAGGTGTTAGATCTAACCACGTAAGAGATGGAAACGTGTGTTGTCACTAGACATCAACGGTTTTTGTAGAAAATGCACAGCTATACTGGGATTCGAACTCGGGGGTCTCCCTAGTCTAAGGCGGCAACGTAACCTCTTAAGAACGCATCCTCTTAAAAACATCGGCACACGGATTGATAAATAGTAAAAGAGTGAAAGTTGCAGAGAGACATGATTACCCAGGCCGACTGACCTAGCCCTTTCTCCATGAAGGAGAATGCATGTTAGTGATAATCAGGCTTTGTGGGTTAGCTTCCTACAACAGTTCGTTGGTCCGTCCACGGAATTCTCGACATTTCTCGAAGGGTCCTGGTGGCCATGGCAAGGCTATTTCTAGTCTGACCCTACAGTTTAGGAACGCTAAGCTGGTCTCATTGGAATGAGAGGAACCAGCTAATGTGGTGTTACACACATTGCGCTATTTGTGTCAAATGTCTGCTCTGGCAATGTTCGTCGCAGTAGCATGCCTTTAAAATAAAAAAAATTTGCAAGTTTAAACTTGAGGTCATATTGGCCTAAAGGTTAAAAGCGCCCGCTTTTAAACTTTCTGTGCGCTGTTTTTTCGGAAAGGGGGGGGGGGGGGTCGGAGGGAGAAATGGGGACATTTACTATAGCGATCATTTGGACTTACACGATGACTTCTTGTTCAGAAGACAATGGTAAACTCCTGAAAGTATTATTGCTTAGAAAGCAAACCTGGGGTTGATCGCAACATCCTGCAAATAATATGCAGTTAATTAAACAGAAGTGTAAACAGAAATCACTGTTATGTGACGTCGCTTGTGGCTTATGGGGAGTGAACTTGGGATCACAATCCCGACGTGTCAGGGTTCGAAGTCAACCGTAGGCGTTCTGGGAACAGGTAGTCGTCTTTCATTGATTGTGCACAATGACATGAGCGTCGGCCGTTCAGAACGCAGTGGCAAACTAGTGGACGTAAAATTGCCTAGATCACAAAACCTACTGGGATTGATTGCGTAGTCCTGTAAAGGGCATGCAGTAACATTCACTGATGAGTCTTAGATAATACAACGTTAGAAAGAGATTACTGACATGTTATATCGAACCTGCCGTGTTGTATGGCAGTGAGTTTCGGAATGTGAACCAGCATACTGGGAAGAGCGTGGAGACAACGGGGATGTGGCTTTTGAGACATATGCTGCAAATACCTCGAGTGACTAACAGGAGGTGCCTTGGAGAGGCCAAGGAACAGGACAAGCACAAATTACATTCTATCAAATGAAGTTAACGGTTTGTGCAACAGCGGTTTGTGCAATAAGTCACTGTCCTTGAAAGTAGAAAAAGAGTTTTTGCATGTTACAAAGAACCAGTTTTAACATAAAGCTGCGAATCCTGGACAGTCAGTAAACAGATGAAAGAAATCCCCGCAAGCTTTGGAGATGTGGTTTTATAGCATACCAAGGACCGAGATCCGTAGATATTAATAATGCCTGCGCCACTATACAAGGCTTGTAATGATGCTGATGATACAATTAAAGTTCTCTTTAACTTGTTACAGTTCTTGCTATGATGATGATGATGATATTGATTATTATTATTATTAGTTTTAGTTTAGTTTAGTCGATGGATCAACATCAAGGCACACGGGTGCAACCCATAAGTGCTCCGTTCTCTTAACTCAAACCTGAGTCTGGAGAAACTCAGCTCAGTACACGAACTCCGTAGCACCGGCGAGGATCCTGAAATACTTTGAGTAGATTTTTAACTCGATATTGTGCCCTTTTTCGATTTCCAACTGCCAAGAGATTTTTTTACGTGCGCAACAATACACATGGGCATCCGATCTCACTACTCAGAGACCAGGGGAAATCTTATTACTAGAAGTCCACGAGAAAAAAAATCCCTGTCATCACCGGGGCTTGAACCCGGGACCTCCAGCACTCGAGGCGGACACCATAACTCGAGACCACACAGCCCCCTTATTATTATTATTATTATTATTATTATTATTATTATTATTATTATTATTATTATTATTATTATTATTATTATTATTATTATAAAGCTGACGAGCGGGTAACCAGGCAGTTAAGATACAGGTTTATCATATTTAGATGCAGGTTTATCACATTTAGAGAATGTGTTTTCAACCGTCAGCAATACAAAGTTTTCAACCGTCAGCAATACAAAGCTGTTGGTTTGTCATGAGTCTGATGGAGAACCCAAAGGTGGCATCATGCATCCCACGCGGCGAATGACATAGCAGGCTGATCTGACAACCGACATTCCCAAGTAATCCAGCCGCACCATGACATTATACCCAGCATGATGGCTTCAGAGCTGGGGGCAGGGAGACCACGGAACAGATTGATTGATGGCGGTCCTGAAGACAGCTTACAGGGACAGAGCCACGCAGCATGAACGACTACACACTTGAGCCGACAGAGACAAATGCCATACGACGTCTAACGTTCATCCAAATACACTTGCGTACTCACACACGTACGTACACAGCGTTAGGACAACAGCGAAATTGCCAAACGAGGCACTTCTCAAAATCGGGTCCCATTCGCGCCCTCTCTCTCTCTCTCTCTCTCTCTCTCTCTCTCTCTCTCTCTCTCTCTCTCTCTCTCTCTCTCTCTCTCTCTCTCTCTCTCTCTACTCTCAGAAACTCAATTTCTCCCACACTCGTTCACCTATAACCACACTCACACGTTCACACGTTTGCTGACAGTCATTCACCCTCACACGAACTCAAATGATAAAATGATAGATGTATTGACAGACAGATCGAACGAACGATAGATAGATAGATAGATAGATAGATAGATAGATGAGAGAGAATAGATAGATAAGATAGAAAGATAGATAGATGAGAGAGGAATAGATAGATAGATAGATAGATAGGAGAAAGAAGATAGATAGAATAGATAGATAGATAGGAGAAAGAAGATAGATGGGTGAATGGATGGGCGGGCGGGTGGGCGAACAGGCAGACAGATCGGAGGATTAAGATGGCTATTGAAACAATTCCTGTTTTATTTAATATCGAGAATGTGATTAATGGTAGTAAGTTGATAAACAACCAGGCACGCATGGCCCAAGCATCTGTGCCCCGACATATCTGTCCCTTGTCTCTCTCATCCCATCGTTCTGCCTGAAGCACTTAAAACTTGTGGCTGCTGCCTTGCAACGGTCGATGTTCAGAGCCGGGCTGGCTGGTGGTGGCAGTCGATGGTGAGGGCACCGGTTGACGGCTGATCAATATTGGATCCGGCCAGCTGTAGGTGGAGATTGCCGGGGTTTGTTGTGTGACTGCCACCGGTTGACATTTCCCTCTGTTCACGGGGAGCTGCCCGTTGTTATTGATTGACAGAAGTGGCATGCTGTCTTTTACTCCGTCCGCTGTTGGGTTTGTCTGTCTGCTTGCGTGTATGTTTGTGTGTTCAAGCTAGGCTGCCATCAGTGTTTCTGTTATCAATATCTCTATCCCCCCGCACATATGGGGAGAGAGAGGGGGGGGGGATGCTCCGTGGCGAAGAGGTTACGGACGCAGTTCGTGATCGCTTATACCCGCGTTCAAAATAACTGCGTGCGATTTGACAGCAGCCCGCAATGCGTTGGTTGTTTTACGAAATGGTATGGATGCCGGTCATTCAGAAAGCAATGGCAAACTTGCTAAGAGATCACAACAGAAAATAATGCTGGTGTTGACTGCACCGTCCTGTAAAAGATATGCAACAATATATATATATATATATATATATATATATATATATATATATATATATATATATATATATATATATATATATATAATATATATATAGAGAGAGAGAGAGAGAGAGAGAGAGAGAGAGAGAGAAAGAAGAGGCATATCTATACATGCCTACCTGCATCTGTATTATCTACTCGCCGTCTACTTTCCCTCCCGTCAGTAAATCTATAAATGATTTAACAAAAGCCATTCTCATATTTACACACCTAAAATAAAATACAGCCAGAAAGGGGCACTGTCCTGGCATAAAAACATAACGCCGTCGTTAACCGAATTGTGGCCTAGAAATGCTAATGCCCCAGTGACACATGTCGTGTTTAACTGTATTGAAACGAAATAACGGCATACCTAATACTACTTGGTGCATGCATAACCGCATTGAAACACAATGCCATATTTAAAATTACGTGGTACATGCATAATTGCATTGCAAC
Source organism: Cepaea nemoralis (assembly GCA_014155875.1). Taxonomy (NCBI): domain Eukaryota; kingdom Metazoa; phylum Mollusca; class Gastropoda; order Stylommatophora; family Helicidae; genus Cepaea; species Cepaea nemoralis. The sequence continues at coordinate 201,571 of JACEFZ010020417.1, forward strand.
GAAATAACGACATACTTAATATTACTTGGTACATGCATAACTGCAATGAAACAAATCACCTGTATGTTTAATTTAAACACAGGAAGTCAGAAAGATTACGCTGCACGATTTATTGACCGGCATTTTTCGCCGCATCTCACCATGTGCATACTTCATAATTATATATGAAGCGAATAAATGCATTATACTTTGGCCGAAATTTCTCAAAACACATAGTCACTGATATGGTTTGAATGTAGAGCATTTTATTATCCCCACGGTAATCGCAAATTTAAAATAAAATCTTCCTGTATGCAGAAAGTTGGTTGGAACCGCTTAATTGCCGCGGCTTCGATGTATTTAAGTAATTGTTTATTGTTCGTGGAATACAGTATACGAAGCCTGTCTCCGTGGCATACCGCGTTCTAAACACAGCCGCGCGCGATTTGGCAGCAAACCGCGTTGTGTTGGTTTTTTACGAAATGGTATGGGTGCCGGCCGTTCATAAAGCAATGGCAAGCTACTGAACGTAATCTTGCCAAGACATTAACAACGGCAAAAAAAAATGCTGGTATTGACTGCAAACGTCCTGTAAAGGATATTCAACTAACTTAACAATATACGAAACGCTTCTTCTTTGTAAACTTTATGGCTGCAGTTTAAACGATCTTGAGAGATGGCCTAGCTTTTAGTTGTATAACGTGTCAACTGCACAGGGAATCCCGAAGACTGATTAACTTCTTAATGTTACCCGTTTCTTGGATAATTGCAGTGAAATAAACAACGGGTATATTTAATCTGACTCGGTGTTTCTCAACCGGTCGGGAATTCCCCCCTAGGGGGGAATTTTAGGGTTTCCATAAATTAAGATTATTTCAAGATCGCGTTAATACAAGAACCGATTACTTGATATTGTTTTTCCCTCCATACTTTACGGTTCTGTACTTCTCGCCCTTCTGAAATTCATGTTATAACGTAAGTAGACCCGCAAATCATATTTTATGTAGACGTCTAGACTTGTTCTAGTATGTGTGATTAAATTTAGCTTCCATGTTTACGTATGCTATGTAGAGGCGGGGATGGGGGATTTATTGGGAGGAAATACGAAAGGGGGAATGACATTCTGAACTTATGGTGAAGGGGTGCATAGGCAAAAAAAGGTTGAGAACCACTGATCTAACTGGTTATTTAAACCGACGGCGCACCAGGAAAATAAATAGATGCCCAGTCTTTAGCAGGCTTTAAGAAATAGGGATGGCGTTCTTCCTCTGCTGAACAGTGCAAGTGTATTGATATTGTATAGTGTGGGTTCTCAGGTGGGAAAAGTAAAAGTAGAGGACTCTTTTATACATCCTGACGTGTAGTTGGCATATTTTGATATTCTTAGAGAGCAATCAATACTCGATGGGTCTCATCTCATCTCATCTTGTTCCCCCTGTACCTTGCGGTGTCGAGGTGAAGTATAAATAGCGGGAGAGTGCCCGCTTATGGGCTTCATGTATTGCTATTACCAATTACTCTGCTATTCACTGCGTTCATCGTTTTACGTGGTCGGCCTCTTCCTCTGCTTCCTTCTGGTCTGAACATCATTGCTTGTTGTGGTATACTGTTAGTTGGTAACCTGCTTGCATGGCCAAACCATTTGACTTGCTGCCTTTTAATAAAATCTAGCGCTGATGTGGGTGAAGTGGTAAATATCACGACAGGCGCCTTTACTTCCCAGGACATTTCCTTGTACCTATTTTAGGCTTGGTCGAGCCGTGAGCCCAAGTCAAGTTGACACAAAAGTTCGCCCCTATGGAGATTCGAACATGTGAGCGCCCAATCGACAGGCAAGCGTGCTAACCACTGCGCTACTGTGGTTCCAATGATCATGTGTAGGGTGTGATAACAATACAAAAGTAGTATTTATTTTTCTTCTTCTGCGTTCATCCGTTGTGTTTTTTTCCCCAGATGTAATTGCGTTGTGCCTGTTTATTTTCGCCTTTAGGCTGATACATCCGACTTCTGCGGTCATTTATTGACCGCGTTAACCTTTCCGGGTCAAAAGTAGTACACGGTAGCTTCAAAAGCTTCCCGGAATGTATTTATTGTATCAGTGACAATACAAACATTTACACTAAATTTCCTACAAAATAGTTCTCTTCAGCGACTAGACACATTTGCCAACGCTCATACAGCTGTTGAAAACATTCCTAGAGCCGATTCTTTGCAGCCTCTCTCAACTGTATTGTCGTATTGTTGACATTTCAATGCCAGCTGGAGGCGAGGAAATCAGGCAGCTTTGGGTCGGGAGGCTATTTTTTTTTTCCACACTAAGTCTTCTGTCAACAGGAAGGACGCTTCAAACACGCTCAGTGATTTGGTTGTTTGCCTAGGTAAGCGGTTGTTAGCTAAGTGGATCATCATCTGCACTTAACACGACATTCACGGAAACGCTTGTGCCACTTTAAGGCTTGTTAATTCAGCACTGCGGTATCCCCATTTCTTCTTCTTCTTCTTCTTCTTCTTCTTCTTCTTCTTCTTCTTCTTCTTCTTCTTCTTCTTCTTCTTCTTCTTCTTCTTCCTCCTCCTCCTCCTCCTCCTGCTCCTCCTTTTCATATTTTTCATCCTCCTCTCCCCCTCCCAATTGGGATATGAACCCAACCAACCCACCCCAAGCCTTTTGCTATATTCTGCAGTTCCCTCAATGTCTGCCCAATATCATTAATCTCGGTCTGTAATTATCTTCTTCTTGTGTGGTTAGCTCTTCAGCTATTTCGTTCGCCCTGTGAGTTCACGAAAGTTAGTGAAACACACAATTAGACATAGGTTGTCTGATGATTATAAGTGTACATCACATAAAGGAACCAAACTTACTTCTTTCAGCTCTGGTGGAGAGTAAATGTGTGGGTTACGGGTATATTACGTCAGCAGAACACTGTTTCTTCAAGGTCACTACCATTTTGTAAAATTATGCTTTCCAAGAATGATTACGAACCCGAGGTTGGGGGTTGTGGGGGGGGGGGGAGGGAGGCAGGCGATGGTGTTGGCAGTTGCTGTCACCCTATGTGATTGAAAGAGTTAAATGTATAGTTTAAAAATATGCAGCTAGGTGCATGTCTTTTTAATGAATATCGCAACCACACTCATACTGTTTTTTGTTTTTGTTTTTGCTGTTTGTGATTGTATAGGTAGTTCGTTTAGTAGTTTGCCTTTGATTTTTGAACGGTGTATTAAAATCAACGCAAAACGGTCTACTTGCGAATCGCTTGCGGCCGGCGTTGCGCCCGGTATATGGGGATTGTTTAACCGCGATTACTAACCCTGTCAAACATCTGGAAGTCAAAGACACTCAGCAAACACACGAAACTTAAAATCTTCAACTCTTGTGTGATTCCAGTGCTAACGCATGGATGTGAAAGTTGGAAATCAACGGTAGCTTTAGATTTTAAAAAAATTAGACAATTTTGAGAACAAATGTCTTAGAAGAATTCTAAACCTAAATTGGACAGATTTCAGAACCAATACGCAAATAAGACAAGAGCCTAAGCAAGATATTGTATCCAATTTTATAAGAAAACGCCGTTGGAACTACATCGGCCATGTACTCAGAATGGACAAGACAAAACTCCCGTACCAATCCCCTATGTGGACACCGGTAGGGAAAAGAAAACGCTGAAGACCAAGAGAGACCCCGCGTAGAACCATCATCAGAGAAGGCTCATTCAACGGCCAAATAAACATACAAGATCTACATCAGGTAGCAGCGAACCGCCGGACATGGAGAGCCGTGACTTCTGCCCTATGCGCCGCCTTGGGCTCAAGAGGAAAGACTGACTAACTAACTAACTAACTAACTAACCCTAAACCACAGACACCGACAGTTAAATGTCTAGTAGCGTTGAAACAAAAGTTGATGACAGGTTTGTTGTCATTCTTTGTGTTCATTATGTTGATGACCGTGAATGGTCTATTATCATATTCAGTCTCCACCTTGCTCTGAAAAGTCGCAGATAAGGGATACCTATCAACAGTTTGTATGATCTTCCTTACACTTCTGTGAAGTTCTCACAGCCTCCCCCTCCCTCCAACTAGTGGTCCAATTATTTCCCTGACCGTGTGAGTGGGCGTTTTTATTTATCGCTGCTGGCGCGTCACATCTTTCTGTCTCCAACTTAGGTTGCTTCATCCAAGAAGATAATTACTGCAGGGGAGATGGAGTCTTATATATAATGATGTCTGGAGGGAGGATTGAAGACATGATAAGTCTGTCTTTGTCTAGATAAGAAGTACAATGAAGATTTGGTGATAGAACCGTTAGAGTAACGCTGGGTAGGAGACCACTACATTATCGGCCGGAATCAATCTATCGGTCTATAATGAGAAAGTAAATGAGACGCGCGTGCTTACTTTGCTTCTTTTCTGTAGGAAGAGTAAGCACGGGGAACGCAGCGTCTCTGTTTCTCAAAACTGTAGACTAGAAGGTGAGGGATGAAGATGCAAAGAAAGTCAAACGCGTGCCTGTGTACAGTATGCGAGACAGCATGGTTGTGTTTTGATTTTACAGTGTGTGTTTGTGTGTGTGTGAGTGTGTGCGCGTGCGAGTGTGTGTGTGCGTGCGAGTGTGTGCGTGCGCGAGTGTGTGTGTGTGTGTGTGTGTGTGTGTGAGAAAGAGAGAGAGAGAGAGAGAGAGAGAGAGAGAGAGAGAGAGAGAGAGAGAGAGAGAGAGAGAGAGAGAGAGAGATGCGAAAACTCATGGTTTCGACAAAGAAGAATCGTATAGGGAGTCTCCGTGGCGAAGTGATCAAGCCATCTGACTCGGGCTCCGAAGGTTGTGGATTTGATTTCGGGCTGCGTCCTTCGGTTCTCGAGTGCATTTTTTCGGAGACTCCTGAGGGTCGTTGCTGAGAGTTACGGAGTTCGTGCTTTGTGCGACACTTTCCTCGCTGTGGAAAGAGACTGAGCCATATGGGATAAAACCCGGTGCAATGAAGTCGACCCTGTCGAGTTTTAAGGGACTTTTTTGTATATGTACGTGTATTCAGTATGTGTCACGATATAGTAGATGCCGAGTTATTACTTTATCCCCGGGGCAGACCTACAGTGCATGAAATGTCACGTCACACGTAGCATGTCATGCAACAGAAGCCGTGGCAATGTGTTGCTGAGTGTGTCCTTGCTTAACAGCACAATTGCCTGGGAGTTCAGCCCACAGTAGTGGCATACTTTCTTCACGACTTTGAGTCGTCCTCGTAAAACGATACTGACATGCCTTCTTCCAAGATAAAGGTGACTCGAAATATTGTCACTCAGACCCCACGTGTGCCGATCGAGTCATGGGAAATACGAGTCAAACCATTCTTTCTAGATGCCTGCTTGTACTTAGGTTGTTATGAGCTTTTATGGATTGAGGTGATCGATCCTCTTCCGTGTTATACTGCTTTCCCGTTGAGTAGAGCCGTACTTATATTTTATAGAAGGCGTAGATTCAAGTCTGGCAGGCAGGAGAGCCCACTACCCAGCTTGGGTTGCGTTGCTTGCCTAAAGGTGTGGGGTTAGATCATTACCAATCCCCGGTTCAAGTTGGAGAAGAATGAACAACTAGCGCAACGGGATCCAAGCAGCGACAGCAGTAACAACACCTGGGAACTTTGCTGATGAACATCAGTGATTACATGAACAAAATCGGAAAGATAAAGTTTAACATTAAAAAGCTATTTAGTACTATTTAAATAACAATTTAAAAGTAGTATTTAATATAGTTGTATTTGTGTCTTTCGTTTGAATGTGCTGATGAAGGCTTTGCAATCTCAACTTGTCACTTGTGATTGTGTTTTTCTAAAGCTGACTCTTTCCTCTTTTTGTGTTTTGTTTATTCATGATATATTTACAACTTTATTGCATTTCAAGCCATTACAGTTGATCGCGACTCTAAAACAAAGGGTGACCAGATTTCTGTCATTTTTCTGATCCATCTCAATGTTCGGTTCTTTATATGCCCCCCATCATCATCATCATCATCATCATCATCATCATCATCATCATCATCATCATCATCATCATCATCATCACCATTGTTGTAATCACGTCCTGCCGATAGGCGTCGGCGATCATGGTTTGCCATCTAAAAACTATCACCAGAATATCAAATAGATCTGTCTTTGACCCATCTATGTCATGTAACCAAGGCATCCATGTATTTATCACAGCGGCGTAACCAGGATCAATAGTTGGGAGGGGGAGGGGGTGGCGGGCATATAAACGCGTGCGATCCCAGACTTCGGGTGAACTCCCAGGATGACGTTTACCGCACAGGTAAAATAGGCGTCATTTTCACCTTGCGTTGGTTTTCATACAATGGTATGTGTGCCCATTGTTCAGAAAACAATGACATACTACTGAACGAAAACTTGCCATGAAATCACAAACAGCCAACAATGCAGGGTTTGACTGCGACGTCCTGTAAAGGAAATGCAACAAACTATGGGATTCTTTACACTTTTGTCAGACAACACATTTCTGCTGCCATCATGTTTCTCGGGTTGTCTGCTTAATGTCCACTATTCACGCGCTATTGACATCTTTTTATCTTTACCTCGCAAACGGCAGTTTAACGGCTATTCTTGTTTTAATCTGTTCTAGGCATCCGATGTTGTGACTGCCCCAATATGGTAGAAACCATTCGCCTGTTACAAGTATATGTACATAGACAGACTAATCTTTCCAGGGCACGCGGGTGTAAGCGGAAACGAGCGAGCAAAAAGGCTTGCGGGCTGGGGTGATGTGTGGAGTGGACGGGCAATAGATCAGGCTGACACCATGAACGTCCTCGGGGAGGCAGGACGAGTAAAATAACTATAGGAATGGATGTGATTCTGCAACTTTGAGTAGACTGCAAGAACATCAAGTCAAACGGGGTGAAGCTAAACAAGAATGCCACGCGGGGAGCCACATAAGAATGGTCAACCAACACAGAATGTGTGTTGTCAGTCGCTACACGCATGGAGATATTCCGAGGAAGGGATCAGAGCACTTATAGACTCATAGTGCAGTGAGAAAGATTTGTTGACTAACTTGACAGACCTAATTTGGATCTGCACAGACATAACGACACCGTTTTATGAAACGTGTTGACCAATTCTCGTTAATATCGCATTTTCCTTTCCCTCAAAAGTCATGTATCAGGTTTACTTATCAGTAATTGATGGGTTAATTTTCAAGAAATCGACTTTATATGACTCAACACAGACCGCCTTTCCTGTGCCCTTTGCTGTGGCAGAATGCCAAGACAGTTCAACCCTCAGCTGTAGCAGGGCTATTTTTCCGGCCAGTCCTACTCTCGGGTCGACCCAATCTCATGAAAAAGGCATTGCTTGGGAAGGAAAAGCAACGAGGAAAACAACTGGCCACCCGTCTCATTACGCCGTGGCTTAAAATATGCCAGGACTTATTAAACAACTCTGGCTGTATCCGCCAGAGGACTACCATTACATTTAGCTACTTTTTATCAAGTGGGGGTTACCAGTCCTCTTAATTTCCACCGTGTCCTTCCCAAACTCAAAACCCAGGTGCCTATTGATTTTACTTGCTATCTGGGATCGATTTCACAACACACGAGACAAACCAGCGTGTGGTCAGTTTGTGGCACCGTCAGAATTGTAAGAGCAGAGATTGACTGAGTGTGTCGCTGTTGTTTATAACATTGCTGGACTTGTTCATTCCCAGCCCGTGTGAGGTAATTGATCGATTAATTTTCAATTGGGGAACCAATTACTGGTCGGTAACTATAGTCTATAGCTTTCGATTGTTATGTTGTCTATCGCGTTCTCTAGTCTCTACTTCCCTCTTCTCACTTCTATGAGCGACAAACATTACATGTATATTTATTTATGAACTGTGTGAGGCAGTACACGCTTGTAAGTTGTACCTTTGTAAAGGTAGTCCCACAGCAAGTATAGGGTGTATTTTTAATGACTGGGGCTTTGAAAATATTGCAGTTCCAAGTTTTGTATTTACATTTTATGTTGCATGAGTTCACAGAGGGTGAAAAACTTGGAACGGCACTATTTTCAAAAAACCCACGGTCATTAAAAATACACCCTATACAACCGTTTAGGTTTGAAGTGTTGGTCCTTCGCGTATTTTAGACCACTACATACTCCGACAGTTGTCTCGTACCGGTTTGTATGAGATTGGTACGATTCCCAGAGCTGTACTGGTTGGAAACACTAATTGAGTAATCTGCTGGCATTTAAACCCAGCCACTGTACTGTAGATGGTAAAAAAAAATATGTTACAAGTGTCAAGTGTTTCATACCAATATGTTACAAATATCAAGTGTTTAAAAACACTATGTTACAAGTGTCAGTGTTTAACAACAGTATGTTACAAGTGTCAGGTATTTATAGCAACCGTGGTGCAAATGTAACATATTTACATCCACTATGTTACAAGTGTCATATGTTTACAGCCACCATGTTACAAGTGTCAGGTGTTTACAACGGCTATGTTGCAATTGTCAGATGTTTACAGCCGCTATGTTACTGGCATGTTGCAATTGTTGGGTGTTTACAGTCGCTGTGTTGCAAGTTGTAGTGTTCAAAACCACCACGACGCAAATGGTCAGTGTTTACTGTAAGAATGGTAGTGTAAGATGAGCATCTACACCGTGGGGCATTTGCTGAAGGAGAACTGCCACCTGTGAATTCGCCCCAAATACCACGATACCGATTCTGTATTGACTATAATAACCACTAATCATAAAAATACACACTTATGTGTTGGCTGAAATTGATAAAAGGCAAGAGGGGAGAATAAGATATCAGAGAACATCTGTGCTGTGGTACAATTCAAAGTTGTAGGTACATTAGACTCGAACCCGGCACCTTTAATTGACGTCTTGGCTTCTCGGAAAAAAAGCAACAACTTCACATTGGACGCCAGGAAGGGTATTTTGCCGCGACAGTTATCATGTCCCCCAAAGCAATAAGTTAATTGGTTTGTATCATAGCTGGTTTTTACCGAGTGAAAGCAAACGCAGCCTTGCTGTGTGTGGGAAAGTTAACAGACACGAATCTGTATATTTACTCAAGCGTCGACTTGCAGACGACGGCTAAAATTCACGTATCGACCCATGGCTGTATTGGGTGTGTAGAATACGAGGTCTGTGATACATTTGTGCACGCCGCAGCCATGTTAAGCTACAGGAGAAATCAATCCCGGGTATTGATTAGTACTCACAGAAGACGCTTGTATCAACGCCTTGTTATATGTTTGAATGGGGTTTTTGAAATATAAATTCCATCTGAACGTATATAATAGAACGAACTTGTAGCCAGCAGTGATATGGTGTTTGAGACGAATGTTTCGAATATCTTGGACGGCCACAGTAACCAACAACAGTTGCCAGGAGGTTAACGAAAGTAGAACTTTAGACACAGCTATAGGCAAGAGGCAGTGTTGTTTGGTCATATAATGAGAAGAAAGGCATTGGGGAACATGATGACGGCTGGACTGACAAGATCAGCTGTAGAAGAGGCCGAGACAGACCGAGAGAAATGGCGCTGGTGGTCTAAACTGAGGAATATCATCAGTAGAAGTGATAAATGTTCCCATCATCACGTGATCCCGGCTAGCTCCGCCCACTGGCTAATTATTAACTCCCTTTCTTCTTGTATTCTTACTGTTTCACGTTATTTTCAGTGAACACCCTTCATCTTGTGTTCTACATTTGGTGAACCTGTTAATTCATGACTTGAGGCTCATGGCAAACACCAGGGACCGAGATCTGTGGCGAGGCATGAACGCGTGCATCATTTGACGGGACACATGATGATAATGATTAATATGCAGAATAAACACAGTAACACCCCAGACACATTTACAGATGCCCGTCTCCCCATGGATACATCGTCACGGTGTAGTTACAGACCGATCCAGTCAAACAGTGGATTAAATACTTCTATCGCATCCATTCATACGTTTCATTCATATCTGAGGCACCGCGTAGTGTCCTAAACCAAGCCTTCGTTAACTGGTTGTTTCGTCTGTTCTTGTGTGATCCGAGGAAAGGCGAGACAGACGCATAATCAGATAGCAACAGGCGACATTAACATTAGGACTCTTTGCTGGTTGTTGAAGATGAGGACGGAGTGCGTATAGGATTGTTCCGAGTGCTATGTCATGTCAGTTTTGACTAAGCTTAACCCTTATTGTGCGTCCACAGTTAGTTTTACACTGTGAACAGGGGACAACACATTGAAACAACATCTATATCACGAGGTAAGGATAAGTTCGTCGCATCGATGTGTGTGTGTGTGTGTGTGTGTGTGTGTGCGTGCGTGCGTGCGTGCGTGCGTGCGTGCGGCATGCGTGCGCGATTTGGGTGGCAATAGCCCCACGATGATCAGCCACCTTTTACATTCCTGCTAAACGAACAGTAATGAACGTAAAAATTTATGGCTTCCACTAACTTTATTACACCAGCCACTACGGAAATATAATAGATTAGCTACTGTTTTTATTATAATATTAATATGAGGTCAGAGTGCGAAAGGTTAATAATAATAATAATAATAATAATAATAATAATAATAATAATAATAATATTAATAATAATCTACACTTAAAAGTCAGCCCTAGGCAGTGTTTGTAATGTGCTCCAATTCCATAGTGTGTGTTGCAGTATCTGATGCTCTTCAGGTCAACATAACCGTTCGCCGGTGACTTCACACTCGCATAACACCCACAAGAAAGTCTGTAGAAGACTTCACACGCCTGGAGACGTATAATCTTCACGAGAAAGTCTGTGGAAGACTTCACACGCCTGGAGACATATAATCTCCACGAGAAAGTCTGTGGAAGACTTCACACGCCTGGAGACGTATAATCTCCACGAGAAAGTCTGTGGAAGACTTCACATGCCTGGAGACGCATAATCACTACAAGAAAGTCTGTGGAAGACTTCACACGCCTGGAGACGCATAATCACTACAAGAAAGTCTGTGGAAGACTTCACATGCCTGGAGGCGCATAATCACTACAAGAAAGTCTGTGGAAGACTTCACATACCTGGAGACGCATAATCACTACAAGAAAGTCTGTGGAAGACTTCACACGCCTGGAGGCGCATAATCACTACAAGAAAGTATGTGGAAGACATCACACAGCCTGGAGGTACGCATAATCACTACAAGAAAGTCTGTGGAAGACTTCACACAGCCTGGAGGCACATAATCACTACAAGAAAGTCTGTGGAAGACATCACACGCCTGGAGGCGCATAATCACTACAAGAAAGTCTGTGGAAGACATTCACATACCTGGAGGACGCATAATCACTACAAGAAAGTCTGTGGAAGACATCACACACCTGGAGGACGCATAATCACTACAAGAAAGTCTGTGGAAGACTTCACACGCCTGGAGAGCGCATAATCACTACAAGAAAGTCTGTGGAAGACATTCACACGCCTGGAGGCGCATAATCACTACAAGAAAGTCTGTGGAAGACATTCACACGCCTGGAGGCGCATAATCACTACAAGAAAGTCTGTGGAAGACATTCACACAGCCTGGAGACGCATAATCACTACAAGAAAGTCTGTGGAAGACTTCACACGCCTGGAGGCGCATAATCACTACAAGAAAGTCTGTGGAAGACTTCACACACCTGGAGACGCATAATCACTACAAGAAAGTCTGTGGAAGACTTCACACGCCTGGAGGCGCATAATCACTACAAGAAAGTCTGTGGAAGACTTCACACGCCCGGGGGTGTAACGGGTATATGGTGCTAGTCCCACGTTTGTAGAAACCCCTTGTGGGGTGATGTGGTCAGTACCATCCGGCTGGCTTTACCTCTCGGGACATTTCCTGGTACTGGTGTTAGGCTGGGTCTACTGGGAGCCCAGATCTATTAAACATGTTTGATTGATTGATTGATTTAGGAATCGACATCACAACATTCGGGGCATTACCATAAGCGCCTCGTCCCCATCCTCAGCAGCCAGCGAAGAGTTCCAACTCCAATAGTACCAGTAGCAATCTGATTATATGTCCGTCTCGCCTTTCCTCTGAGCGTTGAGCGTCGGCCAGATCCCCTCGTCGCCCCTCGTTGTCTCATTCTTGCCAGACCATGGTAATCCATTTGCGCCTCCGAGGTGTGCACGTGCTCCCACAAGGCCGCAACCACGTCTGCCTTGTTTTGTATCAATACTCCACCAAGTTCTGCAGAGCCAGCCAATCTGTCCGCCTGTTCTTCTTCTTCTTCTTCTTCTTCTTCTTCTTCTTCTTTCGTTCGCTTGAAATATGTCTATATCTGCAATGTCGTCCCTTGCATGAATTGAACTGTTTTTTTCAGTTCACACAGTGGTCCATAGAGTTTATCTTCCACCGTCGTCTCTCTAGGCCAGAAGGTTTGCCTAGATATGTTATATTTTGGGCAGTCTTGGAGTATGTGCTCTGCTGTCTGCGACGCCAATCCACATGTGCACATGGCTGTTTCACCAATCTTGAATTTTGTATACATGTGGTTGCGTAATCTATTGTGTCCTGTTCTGAGGCGCAGAATAATGACTTGTTCTGGTCTGTCCATAATGTGGTAGTCATCTTGAGCAGGTTTTGGTGGCTTTCTGACTGATTTGATCATTCTTTTCTTTTGGTGGTATGTAACGGGCACATCAGGCTGTTCCTCTTTGGCTCCTTCCTTAGCCAATTGATCAGCTCTGTCGTTTCCGGGTACTCCACAGTGGGATGGTATCCACTGTATGGTGACTTTATGCTGACTGCTAAGTTCAGAAAGTAGTGTCCTTAGTACTGGCAATTTCCCAGAGAGGAGCGCCTCGAGTACTGATTTTGCATCTGTTAGTAGCACCACAGGTTGTGTACCATTGCTGTTATTTAGTAATTTCTCTGTTGCTATCTTGATTGCCTCAATTTCGGCATCATAGTTATGGCAGTACTTTCCTGTCGGTACTCTGGCTGTGTCCCTAGTATTATTTGGGTATTCTATGTACACTCCCGCTCCTCCATTTCGAACAGCATTTTGTGCTGACCCATCTGTGTAGACTCGGATCCAGAGGTCCTGTGGGTATTCTTCATCAAGGAAGCTGAGAGTGGCTGTTCTGCGCTGCACACTGTTCTGTTCTTCCTTGTCAAATATTCCTCTCACTTTTGTCTGGATTTGTAATGATAGTCTATGCTCATCTTTCCATGGAGTTCGCTCTGGAATAGTTGTTAGGGGGATACCAACTGTGGGCAGATCAGTGGTTTCTCTGCAGAGTCGTTTGGCCTGGTGGATAAAACTACTTCTTTTCAACCGCCCCATAGCTAGGTTTTCAAATCTGTTCTTCATAGGGTGGCCTGGCAAGCTGAGGAACTTTTCTGCTTGTATTAGCGTTTTCGTATCTCTGCGCTCACTCAGTGCCTGTGTCCTCCCCATCTTCTCCATTTCCACTATAGGGGTTGATCTCATCCCTCCTGTGGTGACTCTAAGTGCTTGATTTTGCACCTTGTCCAGCTCTTGTAGTGTGGTATTTGATGCTGAACACCACGCAGTTGACCCATATTCCAGGTGTGGTCGTATGCTCTGTTGGTAAACTTTGCTAAGTATTTTCGTACTGGCTCCCCATGTGGTTCCACTTAGCTTTCTCAGGATGGCTATTTTCCTTCTGGCTTTTGCTACTGCTTTGTTGATGTGCTTTCTCCATGTCAGCTTGCCATCAAATGTTACTCCAAGGTATGTTGGTTCTTTATCTTCTCTTAGGGGTGTTCCATTTATCTGGATGATCCCTGCCTTTTGTTTTGGAGAGAGGGTAAATAGGGTGGTGCTGCACTTGTCAGTGTTTATGCTGACACACCATCTATTTGCCCATGCAGCAAATGTATCTACAGCTCTTTGTAGCAATCTGGTGGCCACTGATGCATATTCATTTGTGCTCCATAGAACCAGGTCATCGGCGTACATTGCCGCTTTAATTCCATGCGGTAGGTGAGCAACAAGATCATTGATGAAGATTAGAAAAAGTGTGGGGGACAAGACTCCGCCCTGGGGGACACCGTGACGCAGTAGTACTTTCTTGCTCTTGAGTCCGTCTATCTGTACTCGGGCTCTTCTGTTGTGCAAGTATGCTTTCACCCATTTGTACATTCTTCCATTGACTTTGCAGTTTCTCAGTTTCTTCATCAGACCTTCTTTCCAGACTTTGTCAAAGGCTTTCTTCAGATCTATCCATGCCGCAAGCACCAGCTTCTTCTCTTGGAATGCATCCTCAATTTCTTGAGAGAGGTAGGTTGTCTGATCTTCCGTAGAGTAGCACTGCCTAAAGCCAGCCTGCTGTGGCACAAGGATGTTTTTACTTTCAATGTACCACTGCAGTCTGTGATTGATGATGCGCTCCAGTGTTTTGCAGAGACAGCTGGTGAGGCTAATTGGTCTGTAGCTAGAGGCAATGGAACCATCTTTCCCTGATTTTAGGAGGGGTATCATGATTGCTTCTCTCCAGGCTTGTGGAACACTGCCTAAGGTCCAGCTGTTATTGAAGATCTGCAACAGCTTTGTTTTGGCCTCTGTTCCTAGGTTCCTGATCATTTCATTGGAGATACCATCAGCTCCTGGTGACTTTCTCATTTTCAGTTTTGATATGGCTAGCTCCAGTTCGCTGATTGTGATGGGTGCCTCCAGAACCTCATGTACTATTTCCTTCTGTCCTGTATGTTGTCGTTTCTCTCGAATCTCTTGTTGTTTCTCTGGACTAATTTTGATATTGCTATCTTGTGCGAACGAGTCCGCAAAATGGTCAGCTGCTTGCTTTCTTGTTAAGATTTTCCATCTTTATGTAGTGCAATTTTTGAGTTTCTCCCTGTGCCCTCGTCATTAAGCTGTTTTATTAGCTTCCACAATTTCCTTGTGTCTCTTTCAAAGTTCAGAGACTCCGTTTTCTCCTGCCAGCTTTTCCGTCTAGCCTGCAGCTTGGCCCTTTGAAATTTGGCTTTTGCATGCTGGAATTTATTGTGGTGCTCTTGGCTGGGTGTGGCCTCTGCTTGCTTTCTACACACTTCAACATCATTATGCAACTGTTCCAGTTCACTACTCCAGTAGGGTTTATATTGTTTACGGGCTCCTCTTGGTACTGTTTCTCGCGCTGCCTGTAGTATGCATTTCCCAAACTCTTCAACTGCTTTATTTATGTCTTTCTCAGTGTTCAGGTTTCTAACCAGTATGCTGGTGCGATGCTTGTACATTGCCCAGTCTGCTTTCTTGTAGTTCCACCTCGAGAGGGTGCTGCTTTCACTTACAAGCTCATTTTCTACGGTTAGAAAGACTGGCCGATGGTCACTGCCACCAAGTTGTTTCCCAACAGTTCGTGTAATGTTCCACTCCAGGTCTGGTGAATGAAAAGCCAGGTCAGGTGTAGTTGAAGAGTGCCATGATCTCGAGTAGAAAGTATGTGGGTCGGACGGCTTGTTAATCAACATGAATCTATTCTCATCTTGCCAGTCTTCCAGTCTCTCTCCTCTCTGGTCCATGTGATCATAGCCCCAGCTCTGCGAGTGGCTGTTGAAATCGCCACACACAATCACTTTTTTCTTTTAGTGGTAGAGTGTCCAGTGCCTGTGGGCGGTCACTTGGACAGTAGTAATTGATCAGATGTAGATCTGTATTACCTGTCTTAAGTTTAAGTGTCTGATACTCAGCCCCTTCCATGTAGACTTTGATTTGGGAAGCCATGATGTTATTTCTTACAAGGGTCAGTATCCCACCTTTTCGCCTGTTCTTTCGGTCAGATCGGTAACACTGGTAGCCTCTGATTTTGAAGGCTATATTTTCATTGAGGTGAGTTTCTTGCAAGCAACATATGCTTACTTTCTCTTTGTCCAGGATGTTTTCTAATTCAACTTTTTTGTTGCTGACTCCCTCCGCATTCCAGTGCATTATTTTAAGTCTTAGTTTAGTATGGCCAGTCGTCCTATTCTCATGTCCCCTGGCTCCACAGGACATCTGAGAAGGACCTCCAGTAGTTGGGGTTGGACCCTTTCGAGACATAGGGCCCGGCACTGCACCTGCCTGGGGGTCCAAAGCAGGGCGAGCACCATAACGATTAGCAGTAGTCGACATATTCCATTTTGCGTGATTGCGTGGCATCCTGATTTCTGTGGTGCGCCTCTTGGCTGGTTGCCTCCGTCTTCAGCACCTTTCTTTGCTAGAGCAGACTGTGGTCTCACTCGAGTGTAGATGTGTACGCGCGCACACGCCTGTCTGCGCATGCATGTCCGTGCATACACATCTAGAGCATACTGGTTATTTTCCGGCGCCAGAGACTCGCCGTCGCCCCTTCTCCTGTTAGTTTAAACAGGCCCGCCACGTGAAGGCCAGGAGTTGGACTTTTGCTGCATAGGTTATGTATTCACGAGCCATTGAGGTATTTGAGCAATGTTGGGCGCTCACCCCAACACCGCGCCTCGGCTACATACAGCAACATTTGGAACCCGTCCGCCTGTTCATTTCCCAGCACACCGGCATGCCCTTATTAAACATGTTGAGCTGACCTAAGAACTGACATCCCTGTACTCAGGACATTCCCATACACGCTCCGTCCCCTCTGTCAACAGCCAGCGAAGAGTCACACTACTAATCGTTCCCACGGCTATCTGATTGAAAGTTCTCCTGGTTCAGTTAAACACACCCGCCTCGATAAAGATTCAAACACATGGCCGCCGGGACGGTAGGCAGACCTGCTAGACACTGAGCCACCACTGCTCCACCAGTGCGCCCTAATGTACATGTCATTTCTAATTTGCCACCAAGCAGTTTCCGGCTAAGGGTCAGCGATGTGATGGCGTTATTTTGCTGGCCAGAGCGCAAAGAGGAATAAGTGGTCAGTCTGTCCTTCACTTTGACAAGCGACGAGCCCTGGCGACAAACCCGGACTCTTCCGTGCTCATGATGTTACCAGCATAGTTCACTATCAACTTGGCCAGCGCGGACATATTTGGGATCAAAGAGAGCGGCACCAGACAAACAACCGTGGGATGGAATGTTCACGAAGCTTCACGACCAGCCAGCCCATGGGTTTTAATATATGGCGATCATATAGGACACTGCGGTTTTATCTTGGACACCCCGGGATAGAAAATAGAAGATGCAGCGCTATATGGGTCGCATAGTTATTATTTGGAACTGAGTAACCAGAGCGTGTATGTTTTATATTACATGGATGCAACGATCATCATCATCATCATCATCATCATCATCATCATCATCATCATCATCATCATCATCATCATCATCATCATCATCATCATGAGTCGATGTGGTTTAGAGCTTCCGACGCGGGCCAGTGTGGCTCGTGCAGATCTGGTACGTTTCGCGGTCTGAACTATGTTAAGTTTGTGTATGTGTGTGTGTTTTTTTTTAATTAAATAAGAAAATAATAGTTTATTCCTCCTCTTTGATTCTGGGGTAATGGATCGGCAATTTAGTCTTTTTGCACAAGGGCGTATATCTCAGACGCTGCGTGTTCACGTCGCGAACGTTAAAATCCTTCGGCTGTTAGATACGGGGGAGAGCAGGTCGAAAAGGCAGCCGCACTGGCCAAGTTGACAGATTAGAAAATCAACCCCCTTAAAATAATATTTATAGCATGTATGAATCTGATATACACATATGTGGATCCTTGCTGGTGCTGCGGAGTTGGTGCACTGTGCTGGAATTCGCATTGTGTGATCTATAGGGAGGAGACTGGCGCTCTTTTAGAGATGTCCTGGTGGAAATAGGAATTGGGGAAGGGTGGGGGGGGGGGGGGGGGGGGGGGGGGGGGGGGGGGGGGGGGCTGAGGTCCTTAATCAACTTTTTCATCATCATCATCATCATCATGCAGCAGCGGCAGCGGCAGCAGCGGCGGCGGCGGCGTCGTCGTCGTCGTCGTCGTTTATCTTCTTCTTCTTACACCCACTTTGAGAAGCAATGCACAGTGTTTATCATGACCGCCATGTTATGAAGGTAAGTAAACATGATTAATAACTCGTGGCTCAGCACCAGCAAAGACACGACAGTTAAACTATACCGAGATCACGCGCTTATCCTGTGAGAACATACTGGATGTTAGTCGTGGACAGTTTCGCAATCAGTAAAGAAGTGTTTTGAATTTAAATGTTACAAGAACATTCTTAGAGTTTTGTAGGCCAAGAATAAGGAAAGTACTGACATTTATAGAGTGCATTTTTAATGATTGTGCAGCGTATGGAAATACTTGCCGGTCCAAGCTTTGTATTCTGTCACTGTCAAAACTGTCATTTACTGCCAATGTAGTACCTTGCGGTGTATGGCGGGGGGTCTTTGAGTCTGAGAAATTAAGGCCGCCTGGCTAGTGCAGTCACCGCGAACTGTGCAGGTTAGGATTTTCTTTTTGCCCCCGACAGAAAATAATCCACACCTTACCGAGGATTCCAACCCAGTTCTCCTGAAGGAGAATCTGGCGTTCTAGCCACTCGGCCAGCCGCTCCTCAGTTTTGTATTCACCCTCTGTAAAGTTCATGCAACATAATAGGTAAATACAAAACTTGGACTGGCAATATTTTACTACATCGGCCATGTACTCAGAATGGACAAGACAAGACTCCCCAACCAAGCCCTCTTATGGTCATACAATCAATCAATCATGTGCCTTGCCGGAAAGCGTGGCGGTCATGACTCGCCATTTACTCGATCACCAGGAGTCGTGGATCAGCTCAGCGTTCCTGTCTCGTCCATTGCCACGTGGCCAAACCATCCAAGGTATTTTCCTCTCGGTCTTCCTCTTGGTCTGTTCCCCTCGATCTTTCCAGTTGTCAATAAGTTCTCCAGTCCATTTCTTCTTATTAACATGTCCAAAAAGATTTGACTGTCTTCGTCTAATTTTCTCTAAACCTCTACGATTTTCATTTGTCATTTCTGGTCAACCGTAGGGAAAGAGTAAAACGGGAAACCAAGCGAGACCGCTGTTTGAACCATCATCGAGAAGCTCATTCAACGCCAAATGAACATCCAGGATCTTACAGACAAGGTAGCAAGCAAACCGCCGACACTGAGAGCGCCATTACTTTCTGCCATATCGCCGCCTTAGGCTCAATAGGAAGGACTAACTAACTAAGTCATTTAAAAATACACCCTGTCAAGAACTGAACCCACGAACTTGCTATAACAGTACAGTATCATGTCCCTCGGGAAACAGAAAAACGTTGGCCATATTAACGTCACGGTGATTGGGAAAGAAAAGTGATGTGAGGCGTTGGGGTTCTGTGGAAGTGAGTGTCCACCACGAGAAGATGGACACAGGACTTGGACATCTTGGACAATATCACGAGGAGTGAGGCCCGATACAGGATCGAGAACATTTGCCGCGGGTTGTGATGAGAGCAACACTCTGAAAACGATCCGCTCCATGATGATGATGACGTCATGACGGCGGTGACAAAAGCATTTGAAGTATCATTTTAGGTTATACATACCACACAGCTGCGTCAAACATTTGGGCCTGCTGAGAAGTCATAGCCACTCGGTGTGGGCGGCCGTGATCGATCGGCAGATCTGGCCCGGGGAGATAGCAAAAATAAGCTGTCAAGAGCGCTATAAAATCGCCTGCTGGGTGATTTGGTGCAAGTAATTATTTTCTAATTATTTATACATTTGAGCGGAAACCACGTGGGGGGGGGGGGGGGGGGGGGGAAGGGAGGATAGACAGAGAAGGGGAAAACTACATGGATGAAGTAATGAAGCAACTTTCTAATGAAAGCTGTGGGTTACTACAAGTCGGTTACATTAAAATTTAAACTTCATTTTTATTTGTACCGTCGACTCAAGCGTTGTCCATCACGTGCTGCTACTTCTAGTGCACAACTAATTTTTGCGTGTGGATTAGCTTTCCATATTACCAATGTCCCTCGCCATCAAGCGCCCTCTCCGACTTCAGGGGTACTTGACATTTGCGTCTACACAAGTCAAGGACGAGAACCCACTACCTCGGCATCAGCACACCGAATGTTTAAGAACGAACGATCTTATCAATTCGTCCTTGGTGACCTCTTAATGAACTGCTAAAGTCATCCCTGTTGGGTACTATGATTTTGGTGATCTCAGCCAGATGGTTGAAACGCCACATTAGTTTCTGCTGTCATTATAATCAAGTATGGAGGCGACTGACGTGTGCGATCATGCTTCTCCTCATCCTGCGATCTCCAGCAGCACTGTATTAGTGCGCCGACACTCGTCTGTGCCATGACACAAGGTTGTCAAGAATCTTCTTTTGCTGTCCTCTATCAACAAGTCTTTCCAGTTGTCACAGCACGCTGCCGCTGTTCCTTTCTCAAAATGTGGCCCAGGAAATAACAGCAGCAACCTCTTTCTGATGTCTTTGTACAGTTTTTTTTTAAAAATGTTGCATATCCCTTACAGTAGGTTGCAATCAACACCAGCATTTTTCAGCTGCTGTTGATGTGCTAGGCAAGATTACTCTCAGTAATTTAACACTAACCTCGTTCAAAAAATGTACATTTGTCTATCCAAGGAATTTTCAACATTTATGTTTCTGCTGTAATATACCTATTCTCTAGTTTGTTTATTTATAATAAAGCAGACCAGACACACAGCCGTGGGTTTAACATAACACGCAACATTAAGTATACGGATGTTTCCCCATACTGCAGGTATTTGCCACTAGTGCCCTGGAATTCCGGACCAAAATTCGCCAAACAAGTCCGTTATGTTTTGTTTGTGTTCTGCTCCACTGGTTTCATAACCCCTCCCGTGTGTTGCCGGGGCCCATAAGGGAAGCAAAGAATAGCAACACTGCAGCCTACCACGCATGTCGTAAGAGGCGACTAAGGAGGCTTATGTTCCGTTGCCCTGCTACTGAGTGAGTGCGTGGCGCGACACTGTGAGCTGTGAGTTTCGTGTGAAATGCTTTTGAATCTGCCCGAGGTTTTTTGGAATGTGACTGCATGTTCGGAGCGATGGCAGTTGGCTATGTCCCAGAGTTGACAGGTTTTTGCCTTATGCAGAAATGCGTGGCTGCTGGGCTTCTTTTTGACTGCCACTGCCATCGACGATGAACTGTATTTCGTGGACTGTGTGGGTGAATATCTAGGAAACATCCATATGTGAAAATGACTGCCGATTCCATAAAAGATAAACTGGGTGTTTCGTGTGGGACTATTGTGTTGACATTCTGGCGGCAGCATTATGCACAGTGTATCTGTGCGGGCTGTTGTTTGTCGAGACTCCTGTCTTTTCCACTTTTCACATTGGGCAGTGGGGAGCGTTTTGTGTGATATTCACTGGTACAGGAACGGAGCATAATGGGGACGACCCGTTGCTGTGAAGTTGGAACTGCGACTAACTAACTAACTAACAGTAAATAATCCGTTTCCTCGTCTTGTGGCGCATTGGGTCTATGGTGGGTGTCCTATACATGTATATACCAATCGACATTCAATGGGTGAAGTGGCCAGTATCTCACCGGTCCTCTTTATTTCCCAGAAGATTTCTGGTACTCATTTTAAGCTGGCCACCCGGGAACTCAGGTTCAGTAGAAACACCCGACTTAATGGGGGAATCGAACAAATAACCACCGGTCTGCAGGTGAGAATTATATTTACCATAAGGTAAAAGTAAGGGCTTCGTGTACACGTCTTGATGCGTACTGAGTGTATAGTACTCGACCCATATTTTTATAGGCCACGCGGAAATTTGATAAGTGATATAAACAGTACCACACCGGTCGCCCTTACTAACCAGGACATTTACCATATTATCCTACAACTTATATACAAGGATGTGAGGTACGTAAGTTGATATCGGATAATAGGATTAATTATCGGATATACATACGAATATGTCGTATTTTATGGGGGTAAAAATCACACAGAGGTTCTAGAAAAACTTAGGAATGAAAAAAAGAGTTGATGATAGAAATAAGAGGCAAGTGAACTATTTCGACCACATTAAAAGACATAATAATACTCTATAAAAACCATACTGGAGGGCAAGGTTGAGGACAAGCGAGCAAGAGGTAGACAACGATACAAGTGGGAGGATAATATCAAGAGATGGACGAAAATCAGTCTGACAGAATGTACAGTCAAGGCGAGAGACAGACAGTGTTGGAGATCAGTCGCAGCCAAGCTTCATTGTGGAGACGCGACCTGATTGATTGATCTATATGAATAAACATACCATCACCAGTTTATCTGATAGATTGCAAGAGCTGTCGTTTTCGTGTGCATGATATACTAAGCACAGTGTACCTCGGCCGGGACAAGCTTCCGTTTCGAAGGGAGGTAATAAGTAGAAAACCACGGTTCAGCAGTGTGAAAAAAGGGAGATAATGCTGTCGTTTTTATATTATTATATGAGACAATAATTTGACAACTATTGCGCCTATCCACATTTAAGTTTGACTTTCATTATTTACCAACATAGAGATTTAAAAAAAGAGAGTAAAACAAGACAGCTTTATACCATCATCTGAATGTCACCATTTTCACCGATTTCACCATCTTTAACGATCACCAGTGCCGTGGATCAGCTCCATGTTCTTGTCTCGACCATTCCATGTGGCCAAGCCATACTTATATTTACTTATCTGACTTCCCCTTATTCTTTTCCCCTCAGTCTTGCCAGTTGTCACTAAGTTCTTGTAATTTATTTCATCTGATAACGTGTCCAAAAAAAAAAATGGTGACAGTCTAAGTCTAATTTCTCTAATCAGTTTACGGTTTTCATTTGCTTCTTGTAGAACTTTCTCATTGGTTTTTCTATCTGCCATGGCTTTCTTTGCATTTTCCTCACAAACCACATTTCCACTGATCATTAGATGTTTTTCAGCTTGTCTGCTCATTGTCCATGCTTCACATCCATGCACAAGTTCAGGGTCTATGTAACACTTGAAGATTCTTTTTCTATTTGCAACTGACATCCTTTTATAAAATAATGAAGCAGGTCCTTTCCAGAATGTTGCCGTCATCACAACATGCTGCAAAAGTCTGTCTCTGGCCAATTCTCCTGCCTCATGCACCCTCATACCCAAGATGTCTGCAGAATCCTGTGTCCTTCCTCAGTGCTGGTTGACGCTGCCTCTTCCCCGTTGTTGTTGGTTATACCATCTTCAGTAATGTTTGATTGGTTGTATAAGACAAGGTTAAACATGACAGTTGCTGCTATAGAAGCCATTGTCTACAGGAAACTTATATGCTCTCACAGTAATGGATTGTATAAGGGCTTATTTAAAATTGATTAAATTAGGTAGTCCCATATCACAGATTGCAGTCGTAGTCTATATATGCTTACTGGTTAACAGCATTATAGCAGGTCAGCATGGCTGAATGGGTAAAAATGTGTGTTTTTAAACATCTGAAGTGCTGATGCCGAGGTAAGCGGTTCAACCTCTGCACTGGACAGCTGGACTAAAATGTTGACCTGTCATCCTTGACTTGAGGACATAAATTACATGTATATCTGAGGTCTGGAGTGGGTTCGCCTGATGGCGAGGGACACTATTAATAGGAAAAGCTAATCCACACGCAAAATTCAGTCCATCACTACTACAAATAGTGTGTATGGACTACGCTTGAGTTCAAAGTGAGAGCAAAAAAAATAGCATTATGAGGTTAGATGTTCACCTCTATTTCTTTCACCTTTCCCACAGTGGTCGAGTGGCCGTGAGGTTACATTGTCTGTCTTAGGCACAGGGGTTACCAGGTTCAGGGGTTACCAGGCTAGGAGGTTACCAGGTTCAGAGGTTACCAGGTTCAGGGGTTACCAGGTTCAGGGGTTACTAGGTTCAAATTGCAGCATAGGACTGGGAGAGTTTGTGTAATCTAGCCATCTCGGATAAGGATGAACAATGGGAGGCTCCTTATGCAAGTTTGTACATGGTAACAATCCTACAGCTGATGGAGAATCACAAAGAGTAGGCTGTAGTGCCACATATTCTTCTTTCTTTTGCCCTCTCTCCCTCAAACCCACTCCAAGCCCTCATATCTTTAGCTGTCCCATGTAGCTCTATCAATGTCCTTCTTACATTGTTCGTTTCTGTTTCTACTTCTGTTCTCCATGAGTTTTCAGGTCCTCCTCTATTTCTGTTGTCCAGTTGGTTCCAACTAAGGCTTTTCTAGTTCTGCTATTCTCAGATTTTATTCAGTATTTTGTCTATCCAGCACCTGCATCATTTCTTCATATTCATCTTTTCTAGTTTTTCTATTCTCAGATTTTAATTAGTGTTTTGTCTATCCAGCACCTGCATCATTTCTTCATATTCATCTTTTCTACTTTTCTATTCTCAGATTTTATTCAGTGTTTGTTTATCCAGCACCTGCACCATCTCATCTTCATCTTTTCCAGTTCTGCTATTCTCAGATTTTATTCAGTGTTTTGTCTCTCCTGCACCTTCATCTTCTCTCCCTATCTTTTTTAGTTAGGCTATTCTCAGATTTTATTCAGTGTTTTGTCTATCCAGCACCTGCATCATCTCATCTTCATCTTTTTTAGTTAGGCTATTCTCAGATTTTATTCAGTGTTTTGTCTATTCACCTGCATCTTCTCTTCCTATCTAATGAATTTCAATCACTACCTGCTTACACCTTTTGGTTGCTTCTACTTTTTTGATTTAATTTGGTTTTAGTATGATTTGATTGTAGTTTGATTTGAGTTTGGCTTTAAAGACCATATTTATTACAAGCAGATTATATTATGGCCAAGAATAACTGGAAATCTAACATCCCTAAGCTAGCACTTCTGTGTCTGTGGATCTGGATTAGACCTGTTAGAAAAGAATAAAAACTGGTAATTCCAAAAGTCCTTGCATCTTATCGTGGATTTGATCCGATCACACAGGGAATCTCAGCTCAAACTGTTGCACTGGCAAGGATCTCAGTGTATCTGTACAATAGCCATGCATGCAATAAACATTGTTTTATGATGGGTATGTCCATTGTTATATTTCCCATTTGAATTTGTACTTTTATGTGTGCAATGTTATTGAGTTATTACATTGTTTGCTGATTTCTTATTTGTTTTGTTTTTCAGGTTCTGTATTCATGTGTCTTCTGCTAAATTAAGAATGAAAACAGGACTTGATTCCTTGACCAG
The DNA here is from genome assembly GCA_014155875.1 of Cepaea nemoralis. Taxonomy (NCBI): domain Eukaryota; kingdom Metazoa; phylum Mollusca; class Gastropoda; order Stylommatophora; family Helicidae; genus Cepaea; species Cepaea nemoralis. The sequence goes on from JACEFZ010020417.1 coordinate 226,654, forward strand.
CCACTTGAAAACATTTTCAGCAGTACTTCTGAGCACTCCGACTTTGATAACAGTGGCAGTAGATCAAGTACATACTACAGGAAGGTGTCCAGAAGTGTTAAGACATTAGGGGAAGTAGAATTTCTGATGCTTGAGAGAAATTGTTTGAAAGGAACTGGAGAAATTTCAAAGTACCAGAGGTCATTTCAGGGTGGCTGAGGGCGTTTCAAAGTGACCTAGGTTATTTGAAGGTGTCTGGTATAATTTTGGAGTCATAAAAGTCATTTCAAGGAGACATAATGTTTCAGATGTCACAGTGAGCTGTCCAAAGTAATGAATTTCATGTGCGGGTGATTATTTTTTGAAGTTTAAACTGAATTAACGGACTTTTCTTATACTGCACCTCACTACAATCTACTAAGAAGCTGGTGAATTTCACATGCAATTAGCAGTTAGTTTTTCACATTCCAAAAACACAAAACACATTTGCATTTATCTGCTGGTTAACTGTGGAGTGATCCAGAATTTGATCTTCAGTAGTGAAAATTGTCATTGTGATTTATTGTGAGTATCAGGACAGAAGACAGTGACCCGGCTTTGTGAGAAAGGGTGCTGTGATTCAGTTGTTATTTGGGAGATAGTCATTTGATAACTGTGATTCAGCTTTACAGGAAAGGAGAGATAAGTGGAATTGATATATTAAAAGGAAGTAATGCAATAATTGACAGCTGGAACTCAGCTTTGTTGTAAAGAAAGAACTGTTGTGCTTTATTTTGCTTTCATATCTTCATTATTATGCAGAGCAGAACTATTTAACAAGTGAGATTAAGCTTTCTACACAAGGAAGAAACAATTGTGATTCATTTTGTTTATTCAGCTAGTGAAATTGTTACACCCAAGAAAGAGAAATATCACAGCAAATAGACTTTTGATGTACTAATAAAAAATTAAGATTCTTTATCGAGCCAGCTAATCAGATATAAATTTTAACAATCATCTGAACTTGATTGGAAAGGAGCCAGGTTTTGGCGTCTGCCTAGAGTGTTTGAGACCAATTTATAATTGCCACTTGTTCACCTTACTGGACACAGAAACTAGGGCATTGTAGCATTGTTAAAGTCATTAGTGAGGTTGCACCAGCGGAGTTGAGGCCTGCCAGGTATCAACATGTGGTCACAGTTATGATTCCCTTCATGTCCAAGAAGAAGAAGTTCAAGTTCCAGGTAAGCATCTCTGTTTGTCCGTCCGTCCATCCGTCCGTCCGTCTGTCTTGTCTATCTGTCTGTCTGTCTGTCTCTCTTTATCTGACTCTCTGCCTCTCAAACACTGCATCTCTGTCTCATTATCTGGCTGTCTCCTGAACAGTGACATGATTTCTCTGTCTGGCTCTACACTCTCAGACCTCATCTTTCTATCTGGCCATGTCTCAAACACTCTCTGCCCCACTGTGTCTACCTGTCTGTTTATCCATATTACTCTATTCCTATGTATCTATATGGCTGTTTAACTTTCTCTCTCTCTGTTGCCCTTTTTATCTCACAATTTTCATTTCAGACATTCTATGCAGTTACATTTTTTTCAGCCATAAGCCACAACTTGTGGTGTCTTTTTTTGTGATTACCCAAACTTGTTGTTTCTGTGTTGCTTCCTGTCCAGACCTTTTGTGGCTATATATTCTACTACTGCCAAGAGTTTTTGTGTTAACCACCTGCAGTTTATCTCCTTAAATTCTACCTGTACTAATTGCTTAAAGGTTCTGTTGGTTCACGAGTGTATTTTCCTCTGAGACTCCTGGTGTCGTCGCTGGAGCTACAGAGTTCACGCTTTGTGTGACGCTTTCGGCAGAAGGCCCTGCAGGAAGAGACTGAGCCATTTGGGATACAACCCGGTGCAATGAAGTCAATGATCTTGTCTTTTAAGAATAATTTTGAAGACTTTTTTGTACTAATTACTGTTAGGCTATTCACAGCATTATATTGTTTTTGGTGTAGTTTTTCTTCTATGATTTGTGTAGAGGTACTTTAGTTTTCTTTGGTTTACACACTTTTTTGTTTTGGCCACATTATGAGAAGACAAAAGCACTAGAACAGGTTGTGACAACCGGAAAGATTTGTGGAAAGAGAGATAGAGGGAGACAACATGAGAACATTCTTGACAGTCTTCTGTCATGGCACAGAAGGAAGTCAACACATTAGTTGATCCATGTCATCGGAAATCGCAATTTGTGGAGGGGCATGATTGCTCATGCCAGCTGGCAAGACACTGGATGGTGATGATAATGGTTACACACTATCTTTTTCTTTTGGGCAATGGATTGGAGCCTGTTGACAATGAAATACCTTAAGTCTGTGGAGGAAAACCGGCTCCATTGTGAAGGGGTTGCAGGCGCAGTTCGTAATCCCGCAAACCGTGCTTTAAACACAGCTGCGAGCGATTTGGCAGCAGACCCCCTTGCATGGGGTATTTTAAAATAAAATGGTATGGGTGTCAGTCTTCAGAAAGGAATGGAAAACTACTGGACGTAACCTTGCCAAGAAATCACAAACAGTCAAAAAATGCTGGGGTTGACTGTGATGTCCTGTAAAGAATATGCAACTAACTTTATGGAGGAAACATGACTACCTAGAGCTAGTTCCAGTAGAGTCCATATGTTTTGTGCTGAAGCATGATCTGGTGACATCCATATACGTCTCTCCTCTGATGTAAAGTCCCAGTACCAGTCTTCCACACTCCAGTTTTCTGAGCTTGATGAGAGGAGGGAGGTGTGCTTTGCAAAACTGGTTCCCATAGAGATAGCACCTGTTGTAAAAACAAGTGTCAACATCAACCTCACTTTGATAGAAGTCAGCCCTATTTGGGGCTCTGGGGACCTGAATGCCCATGTATTGAACTTAACTGATCGAGTGCCATGGGATGATTAATCGTCTCAAGCGACTTCCCGTTTCTGCCGTGGGGCTTATATAATCCCTGAAATATTGTTATTGCATAATAATACAATATGTCTGCTTTTAGCTACTTTTAAGTCATAACTATCTCACACCCCCAGTCCCCATTTTCCACTATTCATTTTTTGTTTGGTTTAAACCTACTTTTTGGTTGGCCTATAATCTGTTAAGAATTACATCTAAAATGAAAGATACACTTTATGGGAGATGGAACCTTAGACTTCCACATCAGTAGGCAGATACACTCCTGATCTGCCATAAAAATGATATAGAGTCATTCTACCTTTGTTATTGTACCTGGCCATCTCAGCGGAGGAAAGAAGATACAAATTGTTACTAGCAGTTTTCATGTGAAGGAAGGTGAATGGGCAACTGCTGATATCTTTGGTCTTATGTATCTTTGCAGGTACATCTTGGACTGGAAGAGCTTGCTTCTGTACCATTTGTAACTGGCATTTTGTTTGCCAAGGTCAGGCTTAATGAAGGGGGAAGTTTTATTGATTTGTCCTCCAGGTAAGAACTAGTTCTATTGTTATTTGTCTTTCAGAGACCATCAGTCAGGAGTAGATGTCATCCTGTGATCTCTGCTCAGTATTATGCTCATGTTTCATGGACTATTTATGAGCACATTTAGGGCTGTGGTGACAGGATGACTAATGTGTTCAAAGTAATGATAGTTGCTCTCACCAGTACACATCAAGAATAGTCTCACCAACACTACCTTCACCACCACCATCACCAACACCACCTTTACCACCACCACCACCACCACCACCATCATCATCATCATCGTCATCAGATTAGTCAAGTCTGAAAGGTGGTGTTGAAGTAATCTAATTCTGTTTCTCCCACTGTCCAATTTCCAACAACTCTGCTCTGTTCAGCATAAGTCTGAGTCCAAATGTTCTAGTATGCTTCTGTGGTGTGGCTGTTTTTGTTTTTTTGGGACATCCTGTTTTTCTTTAGCCCAGGATCTTACCCTTCCGAACTTTCAGTAATGTTCTCACCAAGCTGTCCGGTGCTACTAGAAGTAGTGTGTATGGACTAAGCCTGAGTTCAAAGCAAAAAAAAAAAAAAGTAATGTTCCAAATATCTTCCTTTACTGTTGTGAGGTGTTTCAATTACTGGTGCTCTAGAAGCTTCACGTGCCAGCATGACCCAGACAGTAAATCCTTAGGTTCTTAAGTCTTTAGAAGAGAGCTGTGTCTATGCTTAGTACCCACTCATGCCACATTTGTCCGTGGATAATTTCACAGTGCAATAAAAATGGGAAGCTACAGTAGCTGGCATGCTTGCCTGCTGACCCAGAGTTCATATCCCATTGAGGCAGATTAAACTAAAAGACCTGGTCTTCCAGATTTACATAGCCTTAAATGTGTGCCAGAAGATGTCCATGGATATTATAGGTGGGTTTGTGTGTATTGCTGATATCACATAATAAGTGCTGACATTTTTTTTTTTTTGGGCATATCCTTTACAGGACGTCAGTGTCAACACCAGCATCTTTCAGCTGTATGTTTATTTCTTGGCAAGATTACGCTCAGTAGTTTGCCATTGCTTTCTGAGCGGCCGGCTCACATACCCCGTAAGTTACCGATGCGATTCGAACCACTGCTGATTCTCACCGTCATCACGTTACCTATGAGAGTATACAAGATTACGGAGAAAAGTCGCTAGCCTCTAAGCCACGAAGCCGACAAGTGCTGACTGGTCTATTCAAATATAGGGCTTGCAACATATACCTATTATGCCCCAAAGCATGTAAAGAGGGTCTTTGACTTTATTTCAATTAAAATGTCCTTGAATGTAGTCAGTAATTATCAATACTTTATTATTCATTTACTGCCACAGCATTTCCTCCCTTTCTGTCTTCCACCACAACATTTCCCCCCCTTTATGTATTTCACCACATTTCCCTTCTTTCTGTCCTTTTCAAACATCTTGTGGCTGTCACACAGGGAGGAAGTTCACAACAACAGTGTACAGTGGAACACCAGCTTTGAGTTTCCATGTAAGATGACTGCAAACTTATCCAGTGGAGTTCTGGACCCCTGTCATGTGAGAATCTCTGTCAGAAAGGTATCTTTAACTGTGTCATGTTTACCATTGTAGACTCATTCTTCATGTTTTACTCTTGACCCTTGTACTGTCTTGTGTTTGCTTTTTTATTTTACGATTTCTTTGTTTTACTAACCTTGGGCTGACTAATTTCTGATGTTTTATTAATTGGTTATGTGTGTCTGTTATTTGTGTGGCCTCTCTTCTACTTATTGAACACTGTTAGTTATAATTAAGGCAATTAACCAAAGCTAGACTTTGTTCTTAAACTTCTAGTACACTAATGGCGAGGTAGGGCATTCAATCCCTGCACCGGCATTAAACTTGACTTCTCGTTCAGAAAGCAATGGCAAACTGCTTAACGTAAAGTTGTCACGAAAATCGGTCTAGGGTTGATCACAATGTCCTGCCAAGGACATGCAACATATTTTTAACTTTGCTGCTTACTGTTAAACTTTACTGAAATACTTTGCTTGTATCTTTCTGTTAAATTAACAAGAACTATTTCATGCTATTTACATGACTAATTATCAATGTTTAATGTCTAGAGTTAATTGTTACTGTTTGAATTTACTAATTCTAAATGTTGCACTAGGTTTACTTCAGTTCTTACTCTTTGGGCATACTAATTGTCAATCATTATTATTTTGTTTTATTAACATTGGCTAATTTAACTGTGCTACTTTTACAGATTGTTTGTACTTTCTTTATTACATCCGAGTGTTTTACCAGGAGGACAATGTGTCAAATTTGAGGCTTGTTATTTGATGCATTAAATCAAAAGAAGTCTCTCTCTCTCTCTCTCGCTCTCTCTCGCGTCTCCACTGTCTCTCTCTTCTCTCCGATCTCTCATCTCGCTCTCGCTCTCTCTCTTGAGGTCTCATCTCCTCTCATCTTCCTCCGCGCTTCTCTCCCCTCTCTAGTCCATCTCCTCTCTCCCTCTCTCTCTTCCTCTCTCTCTCTCTCTCCCCCCCCCCCCCCCCCCCCCCCCCCCCACCCCCCCTGACTTAATCTGTCTTTTTTTCGGGCATTAGGTTGGACTATGTAGACAATGAAATGCCTAAAACTCACAGAAGAAAGATAACCAGCTTAGGCTTAATCTCAACCAGACTGCATGTGTTGTGCTGAACCCTGACCTGTTTACACCGTCATATGCTTCTCCACAGGCATAGTTTCAGTTTCGGTCTTGCACACTCCACTGGTTTCTGAGCTTGGAGAGGTAAAAGAGAACTCTGTAGCACTGTCCCTGCAGAAACAGTACATTAGTACTGGGTTGGGAGAAAAATATCCAGAACCTTACTGCAATAGATTCAAGATTCAAACCAATTTTAGAGCTCAGGCGGCCTGAAAACCAGTGCGCCAGACTTAAGATTTAAAACTAATGTCTTACAGAGGATTCACAACCAGTCAATCAACCAGCCAGCCACCCATCCAACCAGTCTGCTTACTCAAGAATTAAATTTCAGAAAAAATGCTGTGTTCACACGTTTAAATAAAGGGAGGTAAATTTCTATCTGAACAGAAATTGGACTAAGGGAAGTAATCTATTTTTCTTGCACATAACTAAGGGAAGTAATTTTATTTTGTTTTACGCAGGAACTAAAGGGAGGAAAGTCCCACCAGAAACTAGGATATGTTGACTTGAATTTGGCCCAGTTTGCAGGGGGAGGGAAGATGACCAAGCGGTATCTTCTGGAGGGTTATGACACTAAGCATCGGCAGGACAACTCTACCATCAAAATCAGTGTGGAGTTGTTGCTAATCTCTGGGGATCCAGTGTTTAAAGTGTGAGTATCTGATGTGTTAATGTCTGATGTTTATTTGCTTGTGTTTATTCGGTCTTGTCTAGCATGTTTGCTGAAAGCAGTGGCAAGCTTCTGAAGGTCACATTACTTAGTAAATCACACATAGGCAAATAGAGGCTGGATGTGATTGCTATGTCCTGCAAAGGGCAATGTTGTTTTATTTTAGAAATGTATGTTAGTTAGTCGCAGTTCCGCAAACGAAAGGATTAGGGCAGATCCCATACTTAACATATCAACAGTCCAAACCCATTTACAATGCAGACAAATTCCCAGCTTGGAGACAGCAGCAAACTGCCTGAGATGATAGAAAACATTCCTGGTATTGAGAAAAAGAACACTCAGCATGAAACCGAAAGAAGAGAAAATAACCCTAAACTACATAAAAGAACATTACCCAAGCAGCAATTGGACCCATGCATATACAGATGGATCAGCCAAAAATTCAGTAGAGAATGGAGGAGGAGGAAATTCTCCTAATTTAAAAAATGGAGTTGCAAAAAACACATTCAGTGGCAACTGGAAAATTCTCAAGTAACTTCAAAGCGGAGGTAGAGACTCTGAAAACTGCAGCAGAAATGCTCTTGATGGAGGAAAATAAAGAGACGCAAATAGCTATCTTCACAGATGCAAAGTCAGCTGTCTCAATACTGAAGAGCAAAAACAGCACAGAACTAGCTGACCTAAGAGCAGCACTCCATGGTCTATGCCAGAAATCCAAAAAAGGTTACTAATACAGTGGATCCCATCACATTGCCAGTATACCTGGAAATGAAGAGGCTGACAGACTGGCAAAAAGAGGGCGGACGACTACCACCAGCCTGACATAGACATAACCTATAATGAGGCAAAGAGGTTGATAAAAAGCACTTATAGAACCAAATGGGAATCAGAGCATCCAGGCCATCAGAAGGATGATGCATATTACAAACTCGACCGAAGAGAACAAGTAGCAATCTTCAGACTCCGCACAGGACATAACAGGCTGAAATACCACTTGTTCAACAAACTAAGATAGGAGATTACAGATGAATGTAATTGTGGAACTGGTAAATGACAGCTAAACATTTGCTGCAAGAGTGCCCAATATATGCAGAACAGAGAAAGATATTTTGGCCCACACCTGCTTCATTCGAGGACAAGCTCTATGGAGATATCAACAAGCTCAAGTCGACTGCAGCTTACTTCAACTACATTCAAGTTGACATTAAATGTACATGAAGAAGTATTTAGACTGCCACACTTCATACCACAGGCATGTCGGTTTTACACAAGCCTCCCAGAGGCATGAAATGAAATATTGCTTGGATAGCAAATCCATTACGTGGAAAGTCTGAATCGAAAGCTCACTGTGTGGGCTTCATAAAAGGTGGAAAAAGTGTCCTAGTGGCACAAAATGGAATATTGCTTGGATAGCAAATCCATTACGTGGAAAGTCCGAATCGAAAGCTCACTGTGTGGATGTCATCTGCAAACAGCATTCTTCTGGCTTCTGGAAGAACAGCCTATGGTGAACGGAAGGCCCAATATACGGAAGTGAGGCTAAGCAGCCATGTGCAGGACGTGACGATTCCTTGGATGAGCCCAGTACCAGAGCGCTGTGTGTTGGCTCTGCAATTATGGAAGCCTCCTTGGATGGCGGGGAATGCCCATGGTCTGCCCCTGCCTTCCCTTGAGGGCCGACCAGGATGCCTTTGGCTGTTCTATATGGGCCAGCTGGGATGGGAGATAACACCACAACAGTGAGAGTCTAACGTCATAAGAAACCCCCCGGGAAGGTTAACCCGGTCAACAAATGCCCGCAGAAGACGGATGTGTCGGCCTAACGGCGCAAGAACGCAGCTCTGCTGTAAACAGGCACAACACAATCACGTCCGAAAAAAAAACTCCGGATGAACGAAGAAGAAGAAGAAGAAGAAGAAGTTAGTCGCAGTTCCAACTTCACAGCAACGGGTCGTCCCCATTATGCTCCGTTCCTGTGCCAGTGAATATCACACAAAATGCTCCCCACTGCTCAATGTGGAAAAGACAGGAGTCTCAACAAACAACAGCCCGCACAAATACACTGTGCATAATGCCGCCACCAGAATGTCAACACACCAGTCCCCCACGAAACACTCAGTTCACCTCTGATGGAATCTGCTGTCATTTTCCTATCTGAATGTTTCCTAGATGTTCACCCACACAGTCCACGAAAATACAGTTCATCGCTGATGGCAGTGGCAGTCAACCAGAAGCCCAGCAGCCACGCGTTTCTGCATAAGGCAAAAATCGTTCAACTCTGGGACATAGCCATCTGCCATCACTTCGAACATGCAGTCACGTTCCAAATAACCTCAGGCAGATTCAAAAGCATTTCACACGAAACTCACAGCTCACAGTGTCACGCCACGCAGTCACTCAGTAGCAGGGCGATGGAACCATCAAGCCTCCTTAGTCACCTCTTACGACATGCGTGGTAGGCTATAGTGTTGCTATTCTTTGCTTCCCTTATGGGCCCCAGCAACACATGGGAGTGTGTTTAGAAATGTGTTGACCAGTTATGCTAATTTTTGTGGCTTTTGATTAGTTTTATCTTTTTTGCTACATTTTTTATGTTGTCTCTGGGACATAGTAGATCAGTTGTTTTGACATTCACTCAAGGTTCATGCAGACCTGTATGTATTCAAGGCGTAGACTATGTGCATTTTTCCAAATTAGAAAAGTGATGCTATTATTCTCCGGATCCTGGGGTAGTGGATTGGATGCCTAGATTTCTCAGACAAGGGCACACATCTTGGAGGAACCCTGTGCATATACCCCTTTAAAAGTTCCGGAACAGTTGAAGAATGAAAAAAGCAGGACCAGGCAAAATCTCAACATGACAGCCCATTAATGTAGTAGCTAACATGCTTCACTACACCTTTACTTCACTTCTCCTTTACTTCACTACACCTTTTTTCACTATACATTTACTTAACTACACCTTTTTTCACTATACCTTTACTTCACTTCACCTTTACTTTACTTCACCTTTACTTTACTTCACCTTTACTTCACTTCACCTTTACTTTACTTCACTACACCTTTACTTTACTTCACTACACCTTTACTTAACTACACTACACCTTTACTTCACTACACCTTTACTTCACTTCACCTTTACTTTACTACACCTTCACTTCACTGCACCTTCACTCACTACACCTTCACTTCACTACACCTTTACTTCACTTCACTACACCTTTACTTCACTACACCTTTACTTCACTACACCTTTACTTCACTACACCTTTACTTCACTACACCTTTACTTCACTACACCTTTACTTCACTGCACCTTTACTTCACTTCACTACACCTTTACTTCACTACACCTTTACTTCACTACACCTTTACTTCACTGCACTTTTACTTCACTTCACTAAACCTTTACTTCACTTCACTAAACCTTTACTTCACAACACCTTTACTTCACTACACCTTTACTTCACTACACCTTTACTTCACTACACCTTTACTTCACTTCACTTTTACTTCACTTCACTAAACCTTTACTTCACTTCACTAAACCTTTACTTCACAACACCTTTACTTCACTACACCTTTACTTCGCTACACCTTTATGTCACTTCACCTTTACTTTACTACACCTTCACTTCACTACACCTTTACTTCTCAACACCTTTACTTTCACTACACCTTTACTTTGCTACACCTTTACGTCACTTCACCTTTACTTTACAACACCTTTACTTCACTGCACTTTTACTTCACTACACCTTTACTTCACTACACCTTTACTTCACTACACCTTTACTTCACTTCACTACACCTTTACTTCACTTCACTACACATTTACTTCACTTCACTACACCTTTACTTCACTTCACTACACCTTTACTTCGTTGCACCTTTACTTCACTACACCTTTACTTCATTTCACCATTACTTCACTTCACCTTTACTTCACTACACTTTTACTTACCCAAGAAAAAAAATATTTATAGCATGTGCGATTCTGGTTTACACATATTTGAATCCTCACGGGTGCTATAAAGTTTGTGCACTGCGCTGAGATTATCCTTGTGCATCCATGGAAGGCGATTGTAGCACTCATAGAGATATTGTGTACAGCGAAAGTCATCCTTGACCAAATGACCCCACAAAATTGGTTCAGTGGTTTTTTTTTAGTAACAAACTTTACACATCAGAATAATGCCAACTGGCATGTCACTTAAGAAAATAAGATAGAGACTGGAGGCAGAAAAATAGAAACACTTTAATGAACTGTGCATGGCTGATCTTTAATTCTATGCTTTTAGTGAGCGAATAAGATATATTATGGTATTTACTCGTCGTTGCAGGCCTTCAAATCACTCAGTTACCCAGAGCTCATCTGCCGTTGGCCATTCCTGCGACCACATTGACCTACGACCTACAGATAACCTCAGTGAGGACAGTTTAGCCTCAAGCAGCAGTGGGTTCAGCAGTCTCACTCGCAGAGGGAAAGTGGGTTCTCTAGTTTCAGGTAATTTGTAAAATGGTAGTTGTGAGAGAAACGGATTTATGGTAACTTGTCAAGTGGTAGTTATGTAGGAGCTGGAAATCTAATTACAGGTTATTTAGAAAATAGTTGTGAGAGAAACAGATTTATGATAACTTGTCAAGTGGTAGTTATGTAGGAGCTGAAAATCTAATTACAGGTAGCTTAGAAAGCTGGCTTTGTTGCGAAAGGGTTATGGACGCAGTTCGTGATCCCGCATACTTGCGTTTGAAACACAGCTTCCCTCGATTTGGCAGCAGACTGTGTTGTGTTGGCTATTTACAAAATGGTATGAGTCCCGGATGTTCAGAAAGCAATGGCAAACTTCTAAATGTAAACTTGCCAAGAGACCACAACAGCAAAAAATGCTGGTGTTGACTGCAACATCTTGTAAAGGATATGCAACTAACTATATAGAAAGTAGTAGTTGTAAGGGAAATGGATTCATGATTTCAGGTAATTTGTAAAGTGGTAGTTTCACAGTTCTCCAACATACTGAGTTGAGGGCTGGACAATTTGGAAGCAGACCCCTTGCTCTGAGTTTGAATATATGGGTGTCAGTTGTTCAGAAACTATGAATTGCCCTGTAAATCACAAACAGCCAAAAATGCTGGGGTTGATTGCGATGTCCTGCCAATGAATGCAACTAACTTAGAAAGTAGGAGTTGTGAGGGAGTTGGAGTTATGATTTCAGTTAATTTGTTAAGTGTTAGTTGTGAGGGAAACATGATTTAATTGCTGCCTGTGCAAAATAGAATGATTGAAATGGTGTGACCAAATCACCATTGTGGAACTTGTGGAGAGAACTAAATAAATACCAGTGAATCAACAGGAAAAGACGCTGGCACTGGAAAGAACATACATTGGGAAAACCTGAAAATAGTATAACTAGAAAGGTCTTTGTCTGGAATCCACAGGGCACAAGAAAATAGAGGATACTGAAAAAACACACAGAGACGAGAAGGAGAGACAGAAATGAATAATGTGGGGAGAACATGGGATAGCTAAAGATAGGAGGGCTTGGAATTAGTTGATTGAGGGACTGCCCTAATGGGTGATAAAGAGTGAAATAAGATGTGATTACTGTAAATATTTGTGTCCTAGTTGTTGCCTTAACTGCTTCAGTCCCAGATAAGTGTTAATTTAATTCCTTGCCCGAATTCCTTTACACACATGTCCAGTCCACAACAAGGGAACAGATGAGTAGCTTATATATATATAATTGTCTAGGGCAGAAGAGTTAACACAGATTTACCTTTGGATCGATATCTTGGTCCTGGGATGGCCTCATGCTGTCACCAGTGCTGTCAGTTTCCTTGTGTCAGAAATAACATATTTACTAATATTGTCTATTTGCATCTGATTATTATCATTCTATACAAGATGGCGTAGAAGGCGATGCACCCACTGATGGTTTGGGCAATTCCCGCAGTGCCAGCTACATTTCCCAGCATTCCCGCGGCTCAGGGTATGTCCATATGTTTGTAGTCACTTCCTTCAATTTTATATAACTGATTATATCATCAGCATCATCAATAAAGTTTTGAAGTCTTCATAAAACTGAGTTAGAATCATGTTCTCTAACCACTGCCATATAACAGATGCAATATCGTAACTTTAAGTTATAGTCAGTGTTGTGCAATTGTAAGTTAACATCAGCTAAGAAATAAACACACATTTTACAAAAACAGGGAGTCTTTGAGAGTCAGGAGTACCCTTGTCTGCTCCGGACCTGGCGTGTGAAGAAGAATATTTATTTGTTATTTAATCATAGAGATGAATATGGCCGAGGGATTTATCATGCTCTGCTTATTCTGTGTGCTGATGGCGGGGTATCGGGCTCGGTCCACACACTAGTCAGACTTCATCATTGAGTTTTTTGTTCAGATAGCAATGGCCAGTTGCTGAATTTAAAATTGTCTGGAAAATCTACCTGGAGTTGATTGTAACATCCTACAAAGGACATGCAACATTTCATTTGATTGTAAATCTCGTATTTGTTATTTGGTCGCTACATTTGTGACGTGTTATTTTGTTACGACGTATTCAAGACGCCGGTCTCCCTGCGAAGGGGTTAACGACTTTTCTCCGTAATCTCGTATATCCACGTGAAGAACACAGCTGCGCGAGATTCAGCAGCGGATCACATCGTGTTGGTTACTTACAGGGTATGTGAGCCGGTGGCTCAGAAAGCAGTGGCAAAACTACTAAGCACAATCTTGCCAAGAACATCAGCAGCAGCTGAAAAATGCTGATATTGACTACAACATCCTGTAAGGGATATGCAACTTTAAAAAAAATATTCAAGATACGGATACCACATCGATCAGCTACGAAACTTTAAGTGTCATTTTGAATTTGCACGTTTGTCTTCTGGAGTCTGTTGACAATGAAGTACCTAACATGTGGGAGGAAACAATGTCAGCTTGAACCTAATCTCAGCCAGTCTGTGTGTGCAGTATTCAATCATGACATGGTGGCATCCTGATGTGCTTCTGCAGAGACTGGTGGTTGTGTGAGATGACGAACCTTGACCTTCTATGCTTATTGGCACTGCACAAGATGATGATAGTGGATGATCATTCACTGCCTTATCATCAGCACAATGACCAGGTTCATTCCCTATCTGGAGGGTAGCATGGCCGAATGGATAAGAACATGTGTTCTTAGACAGCCGGTGTGCTGATGCCGAGGTAAGGGGTTTAACCTTATACCGGACAGCTGGACTAAAATGTTGACCTCTCATCCTTGACTTGGGGACATAAATTACAAGTACCTCTGAAGTCGGAGTGGGTTAGCCTGACAGCAAGGGACACTGTTAATAGGGAAAGATAATCCACACACAAAATTCAGTCCAGCACTACCAGAAGTAGTGTGTATGGACTACGCTTGAGTTCAAAGCATGCGAGCACAAAAAAAAAATGAATTCCCCATCTGAAGACCACTTACATCTCATGTAGCAGCCAATCCATGTTAGCTTTGAGAGACATGTAAGACAGACACCTAGTGACAATGGGAATGGGACATCTCATTTCATAATGCTGTCAAAAACTGTCATTTACTGCCAATACAGTACCTTGCGGTGTATGGCAGAGGGGTCTTTGAGCCTGAGGAATTAAGGCCGCCTGGCTAGTTTAGTCACCGTGACATGTGCAGGTTAGAGTTTTCTTTTTGCCCCCGACAGAAATTTCATAATGCAGTGATCTGATAGGTTATTACCTGACCTCTTTGTTGCCTGTGTCTTAAACTGTGTGTTTATCTTTACATCAGAACCCCCAGCAGTGTGTCATCATCAACATTGGAAAGGCGACGGGTAAGTTTGATTGTCCTGCTGGCAGTGTCTTATCTTGAGAAGTAACTGTTATTGGCTTGATACCAACCACTCATCTACCAGGTGTCAGTTGGTCTGTACAAAATATGGGTCTAGCACAATGCAAATTAAGGTTTTAAAAATGTTCGTTACTGACTGACTTCGGCTCTGTAGCAAAGAGGCTACGGATGCAGTTTACAATCCCTCATGCCACACTCAAAACATAAATTTGGGCGATTTGAAAGCAGACCGCCTTGCTTTGGTTTTTATAAAATGGTATGATTGCTGGTCGTTTAGAAAGCAATGACAAACTATTGAACATACTTACCATGAAATACAAAAACAGCCCAAAAATTATGGGGTTGACTGCGACGTCATGTAAAGGATATGCAATTAACCTTAACTGCTTGCTTTACTTTCATGTAGCTGATCCTTTATAAAAGGTTGCTGTCATCTAGGCTGGCATTTTCCTGTCCGAGGTGTCTGAATGTTCTGTGTCCACTTAGACAAGCCCTGTTTCTTATTCTAGCAATCATGCCTTCCATCATTGCTCTGTACAGACCAATGTGATGTTAATTGTGGTAAAAGTGTTTCAGTTTACAAGACATCACGCTGTTTGTGAGCTGCTTTCTTCACTGTTCGTGTAGGATGTCAGTGTTTTCTTCTGAACCTATGTTATGTTCATATCTGGGGGCGGAAGGGCTCAACAGTTATGGCATTCACCTCTGACTTGTGCAGACATGGTTTGATTCTTGGCATATGTCACTGAATAGAGTCCGCAGACAAGTGGATTCACTGTGTCTAGCAAATGAGAGAAGACAGGATAGCGAGTTCCTACAAATTTCCCAGCTAAAGAGAGATAAAGACTGGAAAACTAAAATAGTACTGTAGGAAGACTTTCTATGGCAAAGCAGACAGACACTACAAGACAGTACAACCAGGGTATCACATCCAGTGATCTTACCTCTAAATGACTTAGCTTGCCAACAGACTGGTTAAAGGAGGAGTATTCAGTGGCTGCACGACATCTGAAGCCCTGCTGTATTTAATAATAATTTGTGTTACTTAAAATTTAGTTGCATATCCTTTATAGGATGTCAGTCAACCCCAGCATTTTTTGGCTATGATTTCTTGGCAAGTTTATGTTCAGTTGTTTGCTATTGCTTTCTGAATGACCGGCACTCACGGCAAACCAATGCAGGGCGGTCTGCTGCCAAATTGCCCGCAGCTGTGTTTGAATGCGGTATGTGGGATTACAAACTCTTACATAACTACATTTACTGTAATTTACTCACAGACAACATTGATCACTGAATAATAAACACCAGTATTGTGACATTTACTGTAATTTACTCACAGACAACATTGATCACTCTGAATAATAAACACCAGTATTGTGAATGTTATGTTTCAAATACAAGTATGTATTGATTAAATGAGATAGTTATATGTATGATTTTTAAATCATGGGCTGTATGCAATTGTGACCGATTGGCCTCAGTGGACTAAACTAGCCCACTTATTTTTTCTGGTGATGATGGTTAACTTCTCTGCCTTCCTGTGCTACAATCTGCACCTTGCCTGGATGAATCTTTAATCCAGCCTTGACATTCAAACACCTGCCCTAGAGCAGTATTGATCAGTGACCTGGAATCATCTGGAGCTGAGAAACAACACACACTTCTTACTGCGGCTTGTTTGTACTGGCACCTTGCTGTCTTGTCAGACAATAGTTTATTACATTGTGCATCAAAAAAGGTATAATTAACTACAGCTCTTGGTGATAGGCCAGGGATGGAGTTATACCTCTTCTTAGCACAAAGCCTAGGCTGAATTGTGGAGACCATGTTTTACCCATGCAGCATGATCCCTCCCTCGGCCTACCTAGTTCACTCCAGAGGAAAGTTAACGCCAATACATCTGGAACAAGACAAGCTGCAGAAACTGCTGGATCTGCAAAGCATTGCTCTAATTGTCCACCTGTTGAGCTTTGATCCTTGACCAGTTGCTAATCAAGGCTTAGGGCCTCGGTTGCCCTGCCACAATATTTAGACTTTAGGCTGCATTTCCTCGCACCATGATAAGGCTTGAACACTTCCAAATGCACTTATCTGCCCGAAGCTATTTGCACAATGTTGGGTGTCGGGTTTGGTAAGCGCTGCCTAACATTCAGCGCTAACAGAAAGCAGGTAATACCATCTGCTGTCATAACACACCTGACATTTATATGAACATAACCTCATATACATCACTCTCCAGACTCATACAGTCAAGCTCACAGATGTCAAATGAAGTAAGTAAATGTAAGGTTACTTACTTTTACTCTACACTACACAATAGGAATCTGCGGTGCAGTAGCTAGCATGCATGTCTGCTGGCCCGGTGGTCATGTGATCAAATGTAATGGTAGTGTTTTAGTTGTATTCTTCTGGTATTTTGAGTCATGAAGACTTTGTTTTGTTTCAGAAAATTGAAGAGTCAGGCAAGGAAGTGGTTGTAGGAGCAACAAGAGTTGATGCTGAAACTTTAGTTAATGAGCTGCTGGAGAGTACGAATCTCGACTCCACAGAGATTGATGATGGTAATGGAAGAAATGTATACTTGTTGTTGGTAGACAAAGTGGGTGTGAGAAAGAACGGATGTGTGGACAGAACAAATGTGTGGACACAGTGGATGTTAGCACAGAATGGATGTCCCGAGAAGGTTAACCCGGTCAAAACATGGCTGAAGAAGTCGGATGTGTCAGCTGAAAGGTGCAAATATCGCAGCTCTGCTGTAAACAGGCATAACGCATTATGTCCAAAAAACATTCCGGATGAACAAAGAAGAAAAAGAAGAATGGATGTGAGGACAGAGTGAGCATAATAAAGATGTACTCATTGTATTTAAACATTATAGAGTGCAGGATTGTTGACATATCACACATATAAAGGTGAACATTACCTGGTGGCTGTTGGCTTAGAGATATGCAACACGTACCTTCTGCTTCTTCTTTGTTCCCCTTCAATATCAGCTGTTAACTCGAGCGTGTTGGTATCTCCATAGAGTTTGCCCTCAAATATGCAGGTGAAATAGTTGTCGCTGTTCTGTGTATGTTGGACACTCCTACAACAAATGTTCAGCTGTTATTTTACCAGTTCCACAATTACATTCATCAGTATCTCTTATCTTTAGTTTATTAGACATCTAGTATTTCAGCCTGTTGTGTCCTTTGTGGCAGTACTGAAGATTGTTACTTGTTCTTTTTGATAGAGTAGTCTCATCGTTTTAACAACAGATTTTATAGAGTAGAATTTGACAACAACATAGGATGTGAAATGAGTTCATCAAATTATGAGATGAAGTGTGGATGGGTGGAAAGTTGCTATCACGGGCAGGCTGATGGATGGATATGTAATGTAAATATTTACCATGTGTGGGACATATATGCTTAAGAAAAGACAATAGAAAAGAACATTTTTGAAAGCAGTGTGATGATGTCATATTATTGCCAAATTTTGATATGCCTATCGCCCATGAACTTTTTTCATGTGTCAAATTTACATTTTAATATCCATATCTATTCCATTGCATAAGTCCCAGCCTGTACCTACTAGTTTATGATTCCACAGCTTTGTAAGGCCTAAGAGGTTTTTCAGTGTTTTAGTCTTAAGCTGCAGGTCTCCATGGCAAAGGGTTTACGGGCGCGATTCATAAGCCCGCTTACCCGCGCTTGAAACAGCTGTGACCGATTTGGCAGCAGGCCGCGTTGCCCTGGGTTTTAACGAGTTGGCAAACTACTGAATGTTAACTTGCCAAGACATCAACAACAGCAGCAAAATGCTAATGTTGACAGTGATGTCCTGTAAAAAGGATATGCAAAAAGAATAAAAGTCTTAAGCTTAAGTATTTTGTCTGTATATATGATGTGCTCTGATATATTACTGTGCTGTTCTCATCTACAGCATCAGGACTTCAGCTGTTGGTTCAGAAAGATGGAACAATGGCTCTTAGATAGTCTGCTGTCCCATAGACACACAAAGAACGTTGTGGTCCTCCTCCTCCTCCTCCTAACCACCTAGAACATCACTGTTCTGATCATAACCATCCAGGACATTGATCCAGTCTTAATTGTAATCAAGAACATGGCAGTGCTAATCCTAACCACCGAAGAAATTTGCAGTACACATCATAATTGTCAAGAACATTGCAGTTCCCATTCTGACCAGCAAGAACAGTGCAGTTCTCATCCTGTTCACCAAGAACAGTGCAGTGCTTCTCATAACCATCAAGAATATTAGTTCCCATCCTGACCACAAAGAACATTGCAGTTCTCATTGTAATAATCAAGAATATTGCACTTCTCATCCTGATCACCAAGACTATTGCAGTGCTCATCGTAACTATCAAGAACATTGCAATGATTAGTATAACCACCAAGATCATTGCAGTGCTTATCATAACAATCAAGAACATCGCAGTGCTTAAAACAATCAAAAACATTGCAATGCTAACCATAACTATCAAGAACAATGCGGTATTCATGTCAAGAACATTGCAGTGCTCATCATAATCATCAAGAACATTGCAGTGCTCATTGTAACCATCAAGACCTGGCCATCAGGAACACAACATGGCTCAGTCTTAACTACCACCACAATCCCTATCCTAACCAATAATACCACTACCTTCTTAACCACCAAGAATTTCCTCGTCGTTATCTTGACCGTGAAGAACACTACTTTTCTCATCCTGACCACCAAGGATATTACTGTCCTCATCCTAACCATCAAGAATGTTACTGTCCTTATCCTAACCATCAATTATGTTCTCATCCTGAACATCAAGAATAGTACTGTCCTTATTCTAACCATCAAGAAAAATTATGTTCTCATCCTGAACATCATGAATATTACTGTCCTTACCCTAACCATAAAGAACAATTATGTTCTCATCCTGAACATCAAGAATATTATTGTCCTTATCCTAACCATCATGAACAATTATGTTCTCATCCTGAACATCAAGAACATTACTGTCCTTACCCTAACCGTGAAGAACAATTATGTTCTCATCCTGAACATCAAGAATAGTACTGTCCTTATCCTAACCATCAAGGACAATTATGTTCTCACCCTGAACATCAAGAATATTACTGTCCTTATCCTAACCATCAATAATAACGCTGTCCTCATCCTGACCACCAAGAACAATGCTGTCCTTTTCCTGACCGCCAAGAACAATGCTGTCTTCATCCTGACCGCCAAGAACAATGCTGTCCTCATCCTAACCACCAAGAACATATAACTGCCAATGTTACCTGGTTCCTGTGCATATTTCACTGTTTGTTGACATTTCGTTGTGTGATCTCTCAGCTGTGGTTGTAATCTGCAATTACTGACAGCAAATCACCTTGATTGGTTGACCCCATTGATTGATTGCTTAATTGGTTTGATGAATAAAGATAGCATCTATGTATGACAAATGGACAAGATCTTGCTTTTCTCTCAACCCTGGGGGTCAGGAGGAATATTGAAACCATTGGTTGATTCATAGTTTGATGGATGGACACATGCATATGTTGCCAGTGTGGATCTTTTTGTTTTGTTTTTTGGCAATGATACCACACTTGTTATTGAATGTTAAATAGTTTGTGTCTGTCCCAAAGGGTAATTCTGTAAGGACATATCCTTAACTCTGTCAGGCATACAACCTATGTTTGGGGCAAGTACTAATAAAATATTTCCGAGGGTGAATCTTACAACTTTTAGCCAAACCAGCAACATCAACAAACAAAAATGGTTAGCTTACACTGAGTGGTGATGCTTCCATCATGGTACTCCCATAACCCATGACTGAGTTACAGGTTAATTTGATGTTTGGTGTATATGTGAAACCCTCTTGAAACCCATGATGGTTATTTTGAACTGAGTATTGATGCTCACAACCCTTGACTGACTTACTGTTTAATTTGATTGTTTTGAATATATAGATAAACCATTTGAAACCTGTGGAAATACTTTGATGGTTATTTACACCATGGTACTCCCACAACCCATTACTGAGTTACAGATTAATTTGATGTTTTGAATATATGAGCAAACTTGTGAAATCCCTGAAATTACTTTGATAGTTGCTTACACTGAGTTGATGGTTCCATCATGGTTCTCCCACAACCTATGATTGAATTACAGGTTAATTTGATGTTTTGTATACAGTGAAAACCTTTTGAAACCCGTGGAAATATTATGATGGTTAGCTTACACTGAGTGTTGATGCTTACTTATATCTTATTACTCCCACAACCTAAGAGTTGCAGGTTAATTTGATGTTTTGAATATATGGGAAAACCTTTTGAAACGCCTGGAAATATTATGATGGTTAGCTTACACTTAGTGTTGATGCTTCCATCATACTACTCCCACATCCTGTAATTGAGATGCAGGTTAATTTGATGTTTTGAATATTTGGGAAAACCTTTTGAAACCCCAAAAATACTCCGAGTGTTTGTTGCTACTGAGTGTTGATGACTGAATTACAGATTAATGTGATGTTTGGAATATATGGGAAAACCTCACTTCACATCCCCAGTGTATTATACTCTGTAAGATTACTTTAAAATTGTGTTGTCTTTATGTCTCTGTTTAAATTTGTTTGAGACTGAACAAACAAACATCAACACTGTGATTCATCTACAGTTTGAATGTGTTGAGATTTGCTGTTGGTATGTTTTATAAAATTGTGAGTTTTTTTTATGGGAGTCAGTTTATTTTTGTAATGGTTCGCCAGTAATGGTAATCCTGCATTATAGAGTGCTGTAGGTGTAACAAGACTAGAACTTCACATATGCAGGGCCTTTTTTTATGAGGTGAAGTGACTAACTTCATTCCATAAAGCCTATTCCTTCCTCAACACTGACAAGAGTTAATAGCTATTTTATAACTCAGGGCATTGAAACAGTTTATTTTGTTGTTGTTGGCTGTAAACCCATGTACTATCAGGACTGAGACCTCTAACTCTTGATTTATGTTGTGTAGGAGATGGGGAAAGTGTAGAATTAGCTGTATTATGTAGGAGATGGGGAAATTGTTGAATTAGCTGTATAGTGTAGGGGATGGGGGTTTTGTAGAATTAGCTGTATTATGTAGGAGATGGGGGTTTTGTAGAATTAGCTGTATTATGTAGGAGATGGGGGTTTTGTAGAATTAGCTGTATTATGTAGGAGATGGGGGTTTTGTAGAATTAGCTGTATGGTATAGGAGATGGGGGTTTTGTAGAATTAGCTGTATTATGTAGGAGATGGGGGTTTTGTAGAATTAGCTGTATTATGTAGGAGATGGGGGTTTTGTAGAATTAGCTGTATGGTATAGGAGATGGGGGTTTTGTAGAATTAGCTGTATGGTATAGGAGATGGGGGTTTTGTAGAATTAGCTGTATTATGTAGGAGATGGGGGTTTTGTAGAATTAGCTGTATGGTATAGGAGATGGGGGTTTTGTAGAATTAGCTGTATGGTATAGGAGATGGGGGTTTTGTAGAATTAGCTGTATGGTATAGGAGATGGGGGTTTTGTAGAATTAGCTGTATTATGTAGGAGATGGGGGTTTTGTAGAATTAGCTGTATGGTATAGGAGATGGGGGTTTTGTAGAATTAGCTGTATTATGTAGGAGATGGGGGTTTTGTAGAATTAGCTGTATGTATAGGGGATGGGGGTTTTGTAGAATTAGCTGTATTATGTAGGAGATGGGGGTTTTGTAGAATTAGCTGTATGGTATAGGAGATGGGGGTTTTGTAGAATTAGCTGTATTATGTAGGAGATGGGGGTTTTGTAGAATTAGCTGTATGGTATAGGAGATTGGGGTTTTGTAGAATTAGCTGTATGGTATAGGAGATGGGGGTTTTGTAGAATTAGCTGTATGGTATAGGAGATGGGGGTTTTGTAGAATTAGCTGTATTATGTAGGAGATGGGGGTTTTGTAGAATTAGCTGTATGGTGTAGGGGATGGGGTTTTGTAGAATTAGCTGTATGGTGTAGGAGATGGGGGTTTTGTAGAATTAGCTGTATGGTATAGGAGATGGGGGCTTTGTAGAATTAGCTGTATTATGTAGGAGATGGGGGTTTTGTAGAATTAGCTGTATGGTATAGGGGATGGGGTTTTTTGTAGAATTAGCTGTATGGTATAGGAGATGGGGGTTTTGTAGAATTAGCTGTATGGTATAGGAGATGGGGGTTTTGTAGAATTAGCTGTATTATGTAGGAGATGGGGGTTTTGTAGAATTAGCTGTATGGTGTAGGGGATGGGGTTTTTGTAGAATTAGCTGTATGGTGTAGGAGATGGGGGTTTTGTAGAATTAGCTGTATGGTATAGGAGATGGGGGTTTTGTAGAATTAGCCGTATGGTATAGGAGATGGGGAAATTATAGAATTAGCTGTATTATGTAGGAGATGCGTAAATTGTAGAATTAGCTGTATTACAGACCAAGGGGAAGACCTAGAAGTAAATACCTGGATGGCTTGGCCTCATGGCATGGTCGAGACAGAAACACGGATCTGATCCACGACTCTGGTGATCGAGTGAGATGGCAAAACATGACCGCCCATGCTTACCGGCATGGCACATGATGGATGGAGCTGTATTATGTAGGAGATGGGGAAATTGTTGAATTAGCTGTATGGTGTAGGGGATGGGGGTGTTGTAGAATTAGCTGTATGGTGTAGGGGATGGGGGTGTTGTAGAATTAGCTGTATTATGTAGGAGATGGGGAAATTGTAGAATTAGCTGTATTATGTAGGAAATGGGGAAATTTTAGAATTAGCTGTATTATGTAGGAGATGGGGAAATTGTAGAATTAGCTGTATTATGTAGGAGATGGGGAAATTGTAGAATTGTAGTATTGTTTTGTTGATGGGGGAATAGTAGAATTAACTGTATTGTTGATACGGAAATTGTAGAATTAACTATATATTGTAGAATTAAGTATATTGAATATTGGGCATTGTAGAGTTAACTTTATTGCATGGGAGATGGGACATTGTAGAATTAGCTGTGTTGTGTGGGAGATGAGGCAATGTAGAATTAGTGGTATTGTGTGAGAGATGGAATAGTATAGAATATAGAATTATTTGTATTGTGATGGAATAGTATAGAATTAGCTGTATTGTGTGAGCAATGGAATCGTATAGAATTAGTGGTAATGTGTGGGAGATGAAATAGTGTGACAGTGATGAGATAACTGGAAAAAGAATAAAAGCTTGGCATTTAATTTCAGTGTTGAGTTGAGCATGCAGGCCTCTCTAACACCCTGCCCTTGTCTGTTATCATGCCCAAATTTGTTTCTTTCTACATCTGTTATCAACATTAGAAGACAGATATGGTAAGTTTACCTAAAACAATTTGTATCCTGTTGAAAACATTGACCAATTTATGAATCAAAGTGGCATAGTAAGATTATTTTTGGACTCAAGATAGTGGAATATGTCATTAGGCAAGATCGTTAGCAATAAACACTTGATGGTAGCTTTTGGCCTTATAAACTAAACAGTAGAATATGACATTAAGCTTAAGATCGTGGGGCTTGGTATCCAATACTAAATAATGGAAGGATGGCATTCGGCACGGGATAATGAAGTTGGTATTTGATACTGAATTGTGTGGTATGACATTAGCCACAAGATCAGGGAGTATGACAGGCAGGATGATTGGAGGTGGCATACACTAAATATTGGGACTTGACTGTAGACACTAATTAGTGGAATATGGCATTAGACACAAGATTGTGGATTATGGCATTAGACAAGATTGTGGAATATGGCATTAGACACAAGATTGTGGAATATGGCATTAGAAATAAGATTGTGGAACATAACATGATCCTAAATAATGGTATATGGCATTAGACATTACATGGTGGGATTATATATGAAGCAGACATTTTCCTGGACTGAATGACACTTGAGGATCAGTATGTGGCTCCAGCTACTTAACTTTGCCACTGAAATCTGACATCCATGTATTGAGGCAAGTTGAACCTTAACTGTCAACTGTCATCTGCTGCCTATAGTACCTTGCGGTGTAGGACCAGGGGGGTGTTGTAACCTGAGGAATTAAGGCCACCTGGCTAGTGCAGTCGTCGTGAACTGTGCAGGTTAGAGCTTTCTCTTTTCTCCCCTGACAAAAAAGCATCCACACCTTACTGAGGATTCGAACCCGGCATTCTAGCCACTTGGCCAGCCACTTCTCTCAACTAATGAAGCAATAATAATAATGCGTACAACTCCAGCTACGCTGTTCATTGGTCAGTAATAAATTTGAAGAGAGATTGAGTTCAGCCAGCATTTGAGAAGTGTGGTATAGTATCAGATGGAGCGGGCATATGGGTCGTGAGTTGTTGAAGGTTGTGCCCAATTTGAACAAAGATGATGTTTGTAAATAGGTAATGAATGAGAGGAGAGAGTGACAGAGACAGAGCGACTTGCTGACTAATCAAACAGATATGAAGAGACAATCAACATTTCCCAGAGATCACAGAAATGTGATTCTACAAAGAATTAAAACACATTTGACATTGATCATGAGTAGCGGTCACCATCATCATCATCATCATGTGACATGCATGGACCGTAATGGTTCGCCATCTCACACAGTCACCAGACTTGATTTAGGCCCCTATTCCAGTATCAACTATACCACATGGTTAAGCCATCCAGGTATAAATGTGAGGATACTTGTAAATAGATAGGGGACAACTATACCACCTGGATAAGCCATCCAGGTATAAATGTGAGGATACTTGTAAATAGATAGGGAACAACTATACCACCTGGATAAGCCATCCAGGTATAAATGAGAGGATACTTGTAAATAGATAGGGGACACAGAAAACTTACCACTGACATCAAAAGGAAACAGTCAACATGCTTTGGTTATGTAATGAGAGTGGGAGAGATGGAATACATTGTGACAACTGGCAATATTGATGGCAAGATGTGTGTTACAATGTTAGGGAGAAAAACATATACTCTTATGGCATAGTACTTGATCAGCCTAAGTAATGAACAGTGCTAGAGACTAAAGGTTGCGGATATATGTGATCTCCTGCAACAGTACTAGGCTGTTGAAGTCACAGCTGGAGAATGGGACAGCGCACAGGGACCAAAACTGCACAAGTTGTAGACATCAGCAGGCATTCTGTTTTTGCATATAATGATTACGTTAATGATAAAGCAGGTGACTGGAGTGAAGCACTGGAGTGTGGCGACCAGTTCATTTGCCTGCTGTTTGTTAATTACGGCAGGCATTCCAAGGTTTACTGGCTGAGTTGATTGAAACCCAGGCAGTTTGCATGAAAAGCTGTGACTAAGTCCCATGAGCAGACTAGTAGAGTCAACTTTGAATCAGAATTCAGCATCTTGGGTTTTAACACAAGGAAAATTGACCATGGAATTGTGTAAGGAAGTGAGCTGATCACAGCACATCATACAAATCTGACCTGGCATCTTGAAGTTATTCATCCTGCACACCTGCAAGGCCTGTTACAGGGTGACTTTTTGTGTGTGTGTTGGTGTCAGTGAGTCTGGTTTTAAATTTAAAAAACATGTCAATAAAGAAAGGCACATTGCTTAACCTACCTATGCTTTCTTTAATGAATAATAGTACATTACTTGACTTATGTATTCTGTGTTTGTAAAAAATTATGTGCGCACCTATGTACAAACAGATTTTCAAGACTCTTTTTGAGGCCTCGAGGCTTATTGGGTTTGCTGTAAGTAAAGTAAAAGACACCACCCTCATCCCTCCCCTCCTCTCCCCCTATACAGCTTAAAAACAAAACATCTTGAGGTAATCGGACATATGGTGCTGGCCCCATGTGTGTATAGATCACTGAGCGTTTGAGAAGTGATGTGGTCGGTATCACTCTAGTCACGCTTGGCTTTCTGAGAGATGTCCTGCCGTTCTTGACTGGGGCAACCTGGGGGCCGGGTCAGTTGATGCCTGGGCCAGCAGGCAAACAAGCGTGAGACAGGCACATAGTGCTAGCCTCATATTTCTGTCAACCAATCCACATGTCAATATCATGCCGGTCACTCTTTGCTTCACAGACCATCTCCTGGTACACATTTTAGACATTAACATAACTGCCAGTAGACATTTTAGACATTAACATAACTCTCAGCACACATTTTAGACATTAACATAACTCTCAGCACACATTTTAGACATTAACATAACTCTCAGCACACATTTTAGACATTAACATAACTCTCAGCACACATTTTAGACATTAACATAACTCTCAGCACACATTTTAGAAATTAACAACTGCCAACACACATTTTATACATTAACATAACTCTCAGCACACATTTTAGACATTAAAATCTTCCAGCACACATTTTCAGCTGCGGGCCATGAGTTCATAATATAGGTTACATGGGCCTGTAGTATAGCTCTACTTGTTCAAACAACTGGAACATTAGCTGAGTGCTGTCTTGTCTGTTCTTGACTCAACTCCACTCAACTCAATCTCAAACAACTGAAATGAATTGAAACAATTTGCTGATTAAACCAAAACAATATTCTAAGCAAAGCAGTCTGTGTAGTAGAGACACGGCAGATTGGATTTCTGCTGTGGAAGTCCAGGGTTCAGCACCCTATTGTCTACTGATTATGATTATTTAAACAAAGTCATTGTGTTTGCCAACATAAATTGGACAATGATGTATCTAATGCAGAAGACAAAATGCCTCACAAGTTAAAAGAATACCCATACAGTATAAGAAGAGAGACTAACAATTCATAAATTACCACGCTAGGATTAAAGAGTTGAGCTGAGTCAAGAATCAACACTACAGCACTCGTGACCTTCTCATACAAGCTCCATATTTGTCTTCAACAGCCAGCGAAGAGTTTCAATACTAATGGTACCAGATGCCGTCTGATTCTGTATCTTTGTGACCTTTCTTCGGAGCACTGAGTGTGCGCAGGTGACTCCCAGCAGCATCATTCATCATTCTCTCTAGGCTATGATGGTTGATCTGTTCTGCCCCACAATATATATGATCTAAACCCAGGGTTGAGGAGGACAGGCTAAAGAAAACTTAAGTTACCTCAGATTGCAAGAGCACAAAAGAAAATATTGTAAATGAATGCATTTTTTGATGTTGTCTTTTTTCACTTTTGTATTGCTATGTAGTTAATTTTATGTGTTTGAAATGTGATCAGAGAGAGCGTGTCCAGACTTTTGGGTAGACTGCCAGTTGGATATTGTTTCATCAGTGATAAATAAGAGTATGCCAGCTGGATCCATTAAGCTTCACAAGACTTATCTCTGTGAGATCCATTAGTCTACACCAGACTGTCATTGTGGGACATATTAGGTTATACCTACCAGACTGTCATTGTGGGACATATTAGGTTATACCTACCAGACTGTCATTGTGGGACATATTAGGTTATACCTACCAGACTGTCATTGTGGGACATATTAGGTTATACCTACCAGACTGTCATTGTGGGACATATTAGGTTATACCTACCAGACTGTCATTGTGGGACATATTAGGTTATACCTACCAGACTGTCATTGTGGGACACAGCTACATCAAACTGTCATTGTGGGACACAGCATACATCAAACTCATTGTGGGACACAGCTACATCAAACTGTTATTGTGGGACACAGCATACATCAAACTGTCATTGTGGGACACAGCTACATCAAACTGTCATTTTGGGACATATTAGGTTATACCTACCAGACTGTCATTGTGGGATACAGCTACATCAAACTGTCATTGTGGGACACAGCTACATCAAACTGTCATTGTGGGACATATTAGGTTATACCTACCAGACTGTCATTGTGGGACACAGCTACATCAAACTGTTATTGTGCGACATGTGTGGTGAAACCAAACTGCCACAGTAGATCAGCCTGGTCAACTTACTCACACCAAGAGAAATGTTTAAACAGCTTTCACATGCAGCGTCTGTGAAGAATGCTTGGTATTAAGTGGCAAGACAAGATCACAAATACAGAAGTATTAGGAAGATTGGGTGTCAATTTTTGTTCCATGCTCAGTCCTTGTAGACTTGTAGATAGGACATCTTAGGATGATGGATGATGGTAGAATACCAAAGGACATACTTTTTAGTGAAGTATGGATGGGTTAAAAGATCTTGGGGTTGGCCTCTACTACAGTACAAAAAAGTGTGTCAGCGGGACATGACTGATATAGGCTTTGATATCGCACTTTGAGAGCAAGTCACCTCTGATCGCGTTGTATGGAGGGAAAAGATTAGAAATGGAAAAAGACAAAGGAGAAAATAATTGCAGATAGGTCAGACAAGGAGTGTTTGAGACATCAAATGGTTCATGATGGTGGAAATGACTATGTGTTCACATTCCATTGTGTACTAACATTTACTGCGCTAATCGGTCTTTTCAGTTACACACGCTACCATTATGGATTGTAGTAATTATGTCTTCTTTTGAAGCACAATGTAACAAACTATCGTCTGTCAAGATGGCCAGATGCCAGTCATAATGGGTCACATTAGGTCATATTGTGGTGTGCATTAGAATTTCTCAGACTGTCATTGTGGGGTTTAGTATTCTATTACAGACAATTGATGAGGTTTATTGCAACATACTTCTGACTGATGTCCATAAGACTACTACAGACTACCAAGCAGGATTTGTGATGCCACAACAGACTGCTTAGTGGGATCCATGAGGCTACAACAGACTGCTGAATGGGATCCATGAGGCTACAATAGATGTCCAAGTGGGATCTATGAGGTTACACTAGATGTCCAAGTGGGATCTATCAGGCTACACTAGATGTCCAAGTGGGATCTTGAGGCTACAGTAGATGTCCAAGTGGGATCTTGAGGCTACAGTAGATGTCCAAGTGGGATCCATGAGGCTACACTAGATGTCCAAGTGGGATCCATGAGGCTACACTAGATGTCCAAGTGGGATCTATGAGGCTACACTAGATGTCCAAATGGGATCTATGAGGCTACACTAGATGTCCAAGTGGGATCTTGAGGCTACACTAGATGTCCAAGTGGGATCTTGAGGCTACAATAGATATCCAAGTGAGATCCATGAGGCTACAATAGATGTCCAAGTGGGATCCATGAGGCTACACTAGATGTCCAAGTGGGATCCATAAGGCTACAATAGATGTCCAAGTGGGATCCATAAGGCTACACTAGAAGTCCAAGTGGGATCCATGAGGCTACACTAGATGTCCAAGTGGGATCTGTGAGACTACACTAGAAGTCCAAGTGGGATCCATGAGACTGCTGAATGGAATCCAAGGTATTGCAGCAGACTTTTGAGTGTGATCTATGAAGCTATAACACAGCAGACTATTGAGTGTGATCTATGAAGTTATAACACAGCAGACTATTGAGTGTGATCTATGAAGCTACAACACAGCAGACTATTGAGTGTGATCTATGAAGCTATAACACAGCAGACTATTGAGTGTGATCTATGAAGCTACAACACAGCAGACTATTGAGTGTGATCTATGAAGCTATAACACAGCAGACTATTGAGTGTGATCTATGAAGCTACAACACAGCAGACTATTGAGTGTGATCTATGAAGCTATAACACAGCAGACTATTGAGTGTGATCTATGAAGCTACAACACAGCAGACTATTGAGTGTGATCTATGAAGCTACAACACAGCAGACTATTGAGTGTGATCTATGAAGCTATAACACAGCAGACTATTGAGTGTGATCTATGAAGCTATAACACAGCAGACTATTGAGTGTGATCTATGAAGCTATAACACAGCAGACTATTGAGTGTGATCTATGAAGCTACAACACAGCAGACTATTGAGTGTGATCTATGAAGCTACAACACAGCAGACTATTGAGTGTGATCTATGAAGCTATAACACAGCAGACTATTGAGTGTGATCTATGAAGCTATAACACAGCAGACTATTGAGTGTGATCTATGAAGCTATAACACAGCAGACTATTGAGTGTGATCTATGAAGCTATAACACAGCAGACTATTGAGTGTGATCTATGAAGCTACAACACAGCAGACTATTGAGTGTGATCTATGAAGCTATAACACAGCAGACTATTGAGTGTGATCTATGAAGCTACAACACAGCAGACTATTGAGTGTGATCTATGAAGCTATAACACAGCAGACTATTGAGTGTGATCTATGAAGCTACAACACAGCAGACTATTGAGTGTGATCTATGAAGCTATAACACAGCAGACTATTGAGTGTGATCTATGAAGCTATAACACAGCAGACTATTGAGTGTGATCTATGAAGCTACAACACAGCAGACTATTGAGTGTGATCTATGAAGCTATAACACAGCAGACTATGAGTGTGATCTATGAAGCTACAACACAGCAGACTATTGAGTGTGATCTATGAAGCTATAACACAACAGACTATTGAGTGTGATCTATGAAGCTACAACACAGCAGACTATTGAGTGTGATCTATGAAGCTACAACACAGCAGACTATTGAGTGTGATCTATGAAGCTACACTGACTATTGAGTGTGATCTATGAAGCTATAACACAGCAGACTATTGAGTGTGATCTATGAAGCTACAACACAGCAGACTATTGAGTGTGATCTATGAAGCTACAACACAGCAGACTATTGAGTGTGATCTATGAAGCTATAACACAGCAGACTATTGAGTGTGATCTATGAAGCTATAACACAGCAGACTATTGAGTGTGATCTATGAAGCTATAACACAGCAGACTATTGAGTGTGATCTATGAAGCTATAACACAGCAGACTATTGAGTGTGATCTATGAAGCTATAACACAGCAGACTATTGAGTGTGATCTATGAAGCTATAACACAGCAGACTATTGAGTGTGATCTATTGAAGCTACTAACACAGCAGACTATTGAGTGTGATCTATGAAGCTATAACACAGCAGACTATTGAGTGTGATCTATGAAGCTACTAACACAGCAGACTATTGAGTGTGATCTATGAAGCTATAACACAGCAGACTATTGAGTGTGATCTATGAAGCTACAACACAGCAGACTATTGAGTGTGATCTATGAAGCTATAACACAGCAGACTATTGAGTGTGATCTATGAAGCTACAACACAGCCGACTATTGAGTGTGATCTATGAAGCTATCAACACAAGCAGACTATTGAGTGTGGATCTATGAGCTATAACACAAGCAGACTATTGAGTGTGATCTATGAAGCTACAACACAGCAGACTATTGAGTTGTGATCTATGAAGCTACAACACAGCAGACTATTGAGTGTGATCTATGAAGCTATAACACAGCAGACTATTGAGTGTGATCTATGAAGCTAAAAACACAGCAGACTATTGAGTGTGATCTATGAAGCTACAACACAGCAGACTATTGAGTGTGATCTATGAAGCTACAACACAGCAGACTATTGAGTGTGATCTATGAAGCTATAACACAGCAGACTATTGAGTGTGATCTATGAAGCTACAACACAGCAGACTATTGAGTGTGATCTATGAAGCTATACACAGCAGACTATTGAGTGTGATCTATGAACTACAACACAGCAGACTATTGAGTGTGATCTATGAAGCTACAACACAGCAGACTATTGAGTGTGATCTATGAGCTACAACACAGCAGACTATTGAGTGTGATCTATGAAGCTACTAACACAGACATGACTATTGAGTGTGATCTATGAAGCTATAACACAGCAGACTATTGATGGATGTGATCTATGAAGTCTCGACAACACAGGCAGACTATTGAGTGTGATCTATTAATCTATAACACAGCAGTGATCTATTTGGAAAGTGTCATCATATGAATTTCACATACCACAGCAGACTATTGGTCGATCTATGAAGCCTATAAAACGCAGCAGACTATTGAGTGTGTATCTTGACAGCTTACAACACAGCATACTATTGATGTGTGGATCTATGAAGCTATATACACAGTCAGACATATTGAGTGTGATCTACTGAAGCTACAACACAGCAGACTATTGAGTTGTGATCTATGAAGCTACAAACAAAGCAACTATTGAGTGTTATCTATGAAGCTACAACAGCAAGCAACTGTGTGGGTGTGTCTATGAAGCTATAACACAACGACTATTGACTGTGATCTATGAAGCTATAAACCAACTATTGAGTGTGATCTATGAGCTATAACTACAACAGACTATTGAATTTGAATCTACTGAAGCTACAACACAGCAGTACTATGGTGTGATCTATGAAGCTACAACAACAGCTAGACTTATTGATGGTGATCTATGAAGCCTATAACACAGCAGACTATATGAGATGATGATCTATGAAGCTATAACACAACAGACTATTGAGTGTGATACTATGAAGCTAAACACAGCAGACTAATTGACGTGTGATCGATTTAAGCTATCATACTACCGCAGACTATTGAGTGTGAATCTATGAAGTCTAAAACAACAGCAGACTATTGAGTGTGATCTATAAAAGCTACAACCACAGCAGATCATTGAGTTTGAATCTATGAAGCTATAACACAGCAGACTATTGAGTGTGATCTATTAAGCTACAACACAGCTGACTATTGAGTAGTGTCCATTAGTCCCAAAAGGCTACACCATCATGATGATTCTGGTGTTACTAGAACATATGTGGGCTTTAAGGATGTTAATAGAGAAATACTTCTACGTACAAAAGGACATATACACATGCATCATAGTCCACACTAAAGCCTCTTACCAGCTGGCAACCATCTCATCAAGTAATCTTCAGTCATTTATGATACCTATAAGAAGAGAGGGAAGGTGAGGTCTCAGAGATTTGACGCCGAGCCGCCAGCATCTGCAGCCTACCTTGTTCCAGACGTACTGGTTGTCCATTCCTCTGGAATAAACAAGGCAAGGCAGAGAGAGGGAACATACTGCGTGGGCATCACATATTCTCTGAAGCTCTGTCCAGGCATTGTGATGGAACTTTGGCCAAATTCCAACTCACATACTTTGGTCTGTCAAGACTGCAAAGTGCCACTCCAGAAGAGAGGGCAGGCAAGGGTGCTTCGTATCCTGTGACCTAGTAACTTTATAAACGAAGTTGTCAGAAATACCAAAGCTATGCAAGGGTTAAACACTAAAGGGCAACATTTTAACATTTGTAAATATGCAGATAGCACAGTCTTAATGGCAGCGAACCCAGAACACAGCATAGCCTACTAAGTATAGTTAATATTGGAAGTCAGCGACGAGCTCTAGAAATTAAGTTTCAAAAAAGAATAAAGTAAACATTTTCACTAAAAGGAAAGTCCAGCAGTTGATATTCACATACATGACAGATTGGAGTAGGCATCAGGCTATATCTACCTTTGGCTAAGCAATGATGGAAGATGGCATTTGTGACATTGTCATCACTGACAGAATCAAAATATCACATTCAACAACATGGAACACTTGTGTCTTTCCACACAAACATCACAGAAGCAGAAACTCAGGCTCATCATATCATGATGATGTGGGCTCCATTAGGCCTCGTAAGAAGGTCATGGGATCCATTATGCATCGTTACAAGGTCTTGTTATGCATTAGACACCATCACAAGGCTTGAGATATAATTAAGTCTGTAAACCATACTAGATTGTTGATGATAAATTGTACAGTGTAAAAAATAAATAAGATTTAGAGTTTAAAAGTTAGTTGCATATGCTTTACATGGCATCACAGTCAACCCCAGCATTGTTTGGCTGTTTGTGATCTCTTGGCAAGTTTACGTTCAGTAGTTTGCCATTGCTTTCTGAATTACTAGCACTCATACCATTTTATAAAACAAAAACCCAACACAAGGCAGTCTGCTGCCAAATCGCCCACAACTGTGCTTCGAATGCGGTATGCAAGATTATGAACTGCATCCGTAACTCCTTCACCCCTGAGCCGGGTGACTTTGAGTACATTAAACAAATATATATCCATAACAGAACAAAATGAAGGAGCTGGACATGAATATCACAAAATCTTAAATTAATCTCATAATATGATTACAAATAGAGAATATTGTAACCAACACTATTATGAGAATCATTGTTTGAATCATATGTGAATATGTCATTTAACTTTTTTGCAATTGAAAATCTTTTCTGTAGTATTTCATTTCAGCAAATAGAATGATAGATAAAGTGGAAATAATTTGTGAAAATAATTTGTTAATAATTTGTGTCCTGTGTTGTCTGTAAATAAAATAATTATTGTTTGCAATCAACTCTTTAATATTATTAATAGTTTTTAATGATAACAAAACTGAATTGGTGCCTATACAATTTTAGCACTTAGTTCAGAATGCTGTGATTTGAAAAAGGGTTGAAAGTAGCTGGTCGCAGAAAGACCAGTAAGAAGCAGACAAGAGAACAAAAGACAGACGTGGACAGTGTGAAGGCAAGCTACGAGAGATAGTAAAAGATGGGAGGCCTTGGTTTGAGGTGGTTTAAGACTGATGTCCAATGTGGCAGAAGCAGAAGAAATATAACACCAAGCCATTATTTAAAAAAAAAGTGGTAAATTATTAGTAAGTCACTTGTTTGGCATTCCATTTTAGTGAAGCAATTCTTGGTTACATCAACATTTTAGTGAAGTAATACTTGGTAACGTCAACATTTTAGTGAAGTAATACTTGCTTACATCAACATTTTAGTGAAGTAATACTTGATTACATCATGTTAGTAAAGTAATTCTTGGTTACATCAACATTTTAGTGAAGTAATACTTGCTTACATCAACATTTTAGTGAATTAATTCTTAGTTACATCAACATCAGGCTCAGAGGTCATGTATTCAAATCTCCATCTAGGCAGATCGTTATCAAATTGACACGGGCTCTCAGGTTGACCCAGTCTAAAGTGGGTATCAGGTCATGTCGTGGGAAATAAAAGCAGCTGGCATGATATTGCACACATTATCCATTGAGTGCTGGGTGGTCTGTACACTTATGGGCCAATCACCATATATCCAGTATGCCTCATGGCATGTAAAAGGATCCTTGTAATATTCTCAGTGTCTGGAAAGGGAAGGTGGCAAGACAGGGAACTGGTCACTCCATAATGCCTAGAATATGTGAAGACCTGACAACACACACCCCTATGATAGTGTCTGCCATGTCTGACACCACACACCACTATGATAGTGTCTGCCATGTCTGACACCACACACCCCTATGATAGTGTCTGCCATGTCTGACACCACACACCCCTATGATAGTGTCTGCCATGTCTGACACCACACACCCCTATGATAGTGTCTGGCACCACACACCCCTATGATAGTGTCTGCCATGTCTGACACCACACACCCCTATGATAGTGTCTGCCATGTCTGGTACCACACACCCCTATGATAGTGTCTGGCACCACACACCCCTATGATAGTGTCTGCCATGTCTGACAGCACACACCCCTATGATAGTATCTGCCATGTCTGACACCATACACCCCTATGATAGTGTCTGACACCACACACCCCTATGATAGTGTCTGACACCACACACCCCTATGTGACACCACACACCCCTATGATAGTGTCTGCCATGTCTGACACCACACACCCCTATGATAGTGTCTGCCATGTCTGACACCACACACCCCTATGATAGTGTCTGACACCACACACCCCTATGATAGTGTCTGACACCACACACCCCTATGATAGTGTCTGACACCACACACCCCTATGATAGAGTCTGACACCACACACCCCTATGATAGTGTCTGCCATGTCTGACACCACACACCCCTATGATAGTGTCTGCCATGTCTGGCACCACACACCCCTATGATAGTGTCTGACACCACACACCCCTATGATAGTGTCTGACACCACACACCCCTATGATAGTGTCTGCCATGTCTGACACCACACACCCCTATGATAGTGTCTGACACCACACACCCCTATGATAGTGTCTGACACCACACATCCCTATGATAGTGTCTGACACCACACACCCCTATGATAGTGTCTGCCATGTCTGACACCACACACCCCTATTGATAGTGTCTGACACCACACACCCCTATGATAGTGTCTGCCATGTCTGACACCACACACCTCTATGATAGTGTCTGCCATGTCTGACACCACACACCCCTATGATAGTGTCTGCCATGTCTGACACCACACACCCCTATAATAGTGTCTGACAAGACACACCCCTATGATAGTGTCTGACACCACACACCCCTATGATAGTGTCTGCCATGTCTGACACCACACACCTCTATGATAGTGTCTGCCATGTCTGACACCACACACCCCTATGATAGTGTCTGCCATGTCTGACACCACACACCCCTATGATAGTGTCTGCCATGTCTGACACCACACACCCCTATGATAGTGTCTGCCATGTCTGACAACACACACCCCTATGATAGTGTCTGCCATGTCTGACACCACACACCCCTATGATAGTGTCTGCCATGTCTGACACCACACACCCCTATGATAGTGTCTGCCATGTTTGACACCACACACCATTATGATAGTGTCTGCCATGTCTGACAACACACACCCCTATGATAGTGTCTGCCATGTCTGACACCACACACCCCTATGATAGTGTCTGACACCACACACCCCTATGATAGTGTCTGCCATGTCTGACACCACACACCCCTATGATAGTGTCTGACACCACACACCTCTATGATAGTGTCTGCCATGTCTGACACCACACACCCCTATGATAGTGTCTGACACCACACACCCCTATGATAGTGTCTGACACCACACACCCCTGTGATAGTGTCTGCCATGTCTGACACCACACACCCCTATGATAGTGTCTGCCATGTCTGACACCACACACCCCTATGATAGTGTCTGGCACCACACACCCCTATGATAGTGTCTGACACCACACACCCCTATGATAGTGTCTGCCATGTCTGACACCACACACCCCTATGATAGTGTCTGCTATGTTACTACATATACTGGTACTGAACAGTTCGTGTTGTATAGTGTATTTGGATGGGTGGGTGGAGAAATGGTTGACAGTCGGAAGGGTAGATGGATGGTGATAGTTGGGTGGGTAATGTTTGTATGTATGATGATAGTTAGTTAGTTGCCCTGTCCAATACCAGACGTCACAGTCAACCCCAGCATTTGTTGGCTGTTTTTGATTTACTAGGAAATTTTAGTTCAGTAGTTTACCATTACTTTCTGAATGGCCAGTACCTCAAACCATCACAATCAACACAGAGTGGTCTGCTTCCAAATCTCACACAGCTGATTGCCAACCTGGGATTCGGTATGTCGGGGAATTGTGAAAGGGCACCATATGCCCAGTAGTGGCATGTGGACAGGTTTCGTGACTCATGCTGTTTGTGTGTGTGCACATCTACTTAATTTTACCACCACACTCTCTGTCCCCGCAATCCAGTAACATCTCTCACTCGGCACTCAGAAAAAGTGTTTGAGACTCCAGCCACCCTAGAGAGTGAATTTTTGGAGTCTTTACATGTATTGGTGTTACAGCTTCATGGGTTGATGTGGCCAGCTATCTGTCTCACTGCCTTAGAGTGTTCATGACAAGTCTTGTGACTATGAACATGTCTCTGTTAGTTACAGTGTCGATAACCCTATTGAAGACACTTTGACAAGGACAATAGTTGTTTCAGTTGCTGTGTCATTGGGCTGTTACAGTAACTGTCTTGGATCCTTATGAAGCACCCCCCAAAAAAAAAACAACAGCTAGAGGCACACATAAAAGACAGTTGAGAAACACTGCCTATAGTTGTTGTCATTAGTAGCATAGAGTCATCATGTTAGACAATTTCTTTTCAGTGCTTTCAAACTAATTTCTATACTTAAGGTCATTATTGCAATTGATTCCTATCGGTGCTTCTAAATTACTTTCTATGTTGCCTCTGTAGCTTAGGGAGTAGTCGATGTTGCAGTTGATTTTTTTTCTGAGAGCTTGTGAATTACTTTCTGTACCTCTTTTGCAGCTTAGGGTCTGTGTTTCATTTGGTAACTATTAGATGGACAATGTTGGGGTTCATCTATATGGCTCAAGTCACTATACTTGGAAGTAATCTACAGATGGACAGTCTTATAGTTCTTCTATAAGCTTCAAGTAACTGATCTCAAGTGCTCCTACAGTCTGTAGATTACTTCCAAGTGGACATTGTTGGAGCACATCTACAAGGCTGAAGTCACTATGAAAACAGAGAAAGATGTATTCAGAAAGCTTAAACAGCCAGACAACAAATAATAATATGAGCACATCAACTTCATCAACATATCAAATAACAGAAGATTTGAGAATCATGGTCTCCAATGTCTGCTCGAAACCTAGCACCTGAAGAAGAGGCAGAAGAGGAGGAAGATTGACTGGGAGATCATAAACTGGAGTCAGATATACTTGTCAGATTTTTAACATTGGTATGTCCTCTAGCATTCACTTCTTTTGCAGTGTATTTATTCCTACTGTACCTTCTGTCATTCTGTGCCAATAGCATTGTTTTAAAACAATTAATGTTAATGATGGTCATCTGTATCCCAGCGTTTTTGTGCTTGTGTTCTTCATTATTACCCTCTAAAGCAGTTTATTTTCATGGAACTGTTGTTAGTGAAGCCATGATGAGATGAGAGATAACTGGGTTAGTGTCATTTCTCCTATCCATGTCATCCTGAAAACACATGTTTGATAATAATAGAATTTACTAGAGGTAAAGTTTGGAGAGTAAAACAGTAGAACTTACTAGAGGTAAAGTTTGGAGAGTAAAACAGTAGAACTTACTAGAGGTAAAGTTTGGAGAATAAAACAGTAGAACTTACTAGAGGTAAAGTTTGGAGAGTAAAATAGTAGAACTTGCTAGAGATAAAGTTTGGAGAGTAAAACAGTAGAACTTGCTAGAGATAAAGTTTGGAGAGTAAAACAGTAGAACTTGCTAGAGATAAAGTTTGGAGAGTAAAACAGTAGAACTTACTAGAGATAAAGTTTGGAGAGTAAAACAGTAGAACTTACTAGAGGTAAAGTTTGGAGAGTAAAACAATAGAACTTGCTAGAGATAAAGTTTGGAGAGTAAAACGGTAGAACTTACTAGAGATAAAGTTTTTAGAGTATAACAGTAGAACTTACTAGAGATAAAGTTTGGAGAGTAAAACAGTAGAACTTACTAGAGATAAAGTTTGGAGAGTAAAACAGTAGAACTTACTAGAGATAAAGTTTGGAGAGTAAAACAGTAGAACTTACTAGAAGTAAAGATTGGAGAGTAAAACAGTAGAACTTACTAGAGATAAAGTTTGGAGAGTAAAACAGTAGAACTTACTAGAAGTAAAGATTGGAGAGTAAAACAGTAGAACTTACTAGAAGTAAAGATTGGAGAGTAAAACAGTAGAACTTACTAGAAGTAAAGATTGGAGAGTAAAACAGTAGAACTTACTAGAAGTAAAGATTGGAGAGTAAAACAGTAGAATGTAATAGAGGTAAAGTTTGTTGTTTTTTTGTGTGTGTGTTGCATATCCTTTACAGGATGTTGCAGTCAATATCAGCATTTTTCAGCTGCTGTTGATGTACTAGGCAAGATTATGCTCAGTAGTTTGCCATTGCTTTCTGAGTGACCGGCTCACATACCCCTACATTACCAACACGGGGAGAACCACTACCAATTCTCGCGCAGGTTGCGTTACTCACGAGAATATATGCGATTACGGAGAAAGATGTTAACCCCTAGGCCAGGGAGACCAGCTTGTTTGGAGAGTGTAAAACAGTAGAACTTAATAGAGGTAAAGTTTGGAGAATGTAAAACAATAGAATACATTTTAATTTGAATGTGCATCATGCATGAAGAGTGCTACATTCTGTATTTATGTCAATGAAGAGTGCTACATATGTATGTAAATAAATATTTGCAAATCCTTTACAGGACATCACTGTCAACATCAGCATCTTTCAGCTGATTGTTGATTTCTTGGCAAGATTACGCTCAGTAGTTTGCCATTGCTTTCTGAGCGGCCGGCTCACATACCCCGTAAGTTACAACGCGATTCGAACCACTGCTGATTGTCACCGTCGTCGCGCTACTTACCAGAGTATACGAGATTACGGAGAAAAGTCGCTAACCTCTAGGCCAGGAAGCCGGCACATATGTATTTACCTGACTGAAAAGTGCTACATCTGTATTTGCATCAATGATGAGTGATATGTCTGTATTCACATGAATGCAGATTGACACATGTATTTTCATGAATATAGATTGACATATCTGTATTGACTTGAATGAAGAGTGCTACATCTTTATTTTCATAAATGGAAATGTCACATCTTATTTACATGAATGAAATGTGACACATCTGTATTTTCATGAATGAAGAGTGCCACAGCTATATTTACCATAGACCAAGAGACATGAAACAACAGGGTCCTCTATGCCTGTTGGCATCACACATGGTGATATTGTTTGTTTATTAAAATATTTCCAATGTTTATTGTATTAATATAACATTTTGTACATTACTACTAACATGTTTGTTGTCATAGAATTTCTGTTAAACATTTTGTCACATTTTGTACCCAGAAACTTATCGCACTTTGATCACTGACTCCAACAAAATGCTTGTACTTGCCTGGGCTGATTCTGTCCCCAGCTATCATTCATACATTCAACACTGACTACAACCAAACACTTTATTGTCCAGACCTATTCTGTACTCAGCTTCTCTGTTTTCCTCAATGCATCATATTGCGCCTTTCCGTCTCAGCTATTTGTTGCGCTGACCCATTCCTAGTTATTACTTTAACTCTGCCCAGCCATATGTTACACAAATCCACTCATAGATATTCAACTATACCCAGCCATTTTTTACACAAATCCACTCAAAGATATTCAACTCTATCCAGCCATTTGTTACACAAATTCACTCATATATATTCAACTCTACCCAGCCATTTATTACACAAATATTCATCTCTACCAAGCCATTTTCTACACAAATATTCAACTCTACCCAGCCATTTGTTACACAAATCCACTCATTAATTTACTTACTAACTCAACAGTTTTTATTGGGGAGTCTCTGTGGCGAAGTGGTTAAGCCGGTTGACTCGTGCTCCGAAGGTTGTGGGTTCGATTCCGGGTCGCACCCTTCGGTTTACGAGTTAAATGTTTCGGAGACTCCTGTGGGTCGTCGCTAAAAGTTACGGAGTTCGTGCTTTGTGCGATGCTTTCCGCGCTGCGGAAAGAGACCGAGCCATATGGGATAAAACCCAGTGCGATGAAGTCGACCCTGTCGACTTTTAAGCGACTTTTTTTTTTTATTGTTATCTACTGTCCCAGACAAATACTTGCAAATCATCTTCATTACTATTGTCTTGAATCCTTCAGAAGCCTGGGGCCATTACTTTAGTTGATTGCTCTTCAGAAGCAGAGCACTGCAGTAGATTTTGTCCTCCTAGATGTCCACCCATGGCATCTGGACTCCTCCAAGGTTATATATAGCCTGGGTAGAAATGAGTGAACAATGTGAAATGATTGTGGCCATGTTTATCAACATGTTTTGTATGTGTCTGTGTGTGTGCCTGCCTTTGCTCGCTTTGAACTCAAGCATAGTCCATACACATGCTCCTACTCCTCGTGTACTGGATTGATATTTACATGTGGATTAGCTTTTTCTATTACCAGTGTCCCTAGCCATCAGGCAAGCCCACTCCGACTTCAGAGGTACTTGTAATTTATGTCACCAAGTCAAGGACGAGAAGTCAACATTTTTGTCCAACTGACCGGTGTAGGAGGTTGAACCCGCTACCTCTGCGTCAGCACACCGGATGTATAAGAACAAGCGCTCATATCCACTCAGCCATGCTGACCACCATGAACATATTGTCACTTGCTGGGTATGAACTGGATAATTGGTTGTGACAGCTCCGTGAATATTCCATTCATGTGTTTTCACATTTTGTTATTAAGGCATTGTGACTGAATAGGTCTTATTTGCAATATATAAAATAAATTAACTCTTAAAGTTTGAGAATCAGGTATTTGGGACAGATATTTCCAAGTGTTCGTAATGAGATGACCTGTAAAGAAACTGTTTCTTATGGTTTGCCCTGGTTGTAAATGATAAATATCCCCATTTCTTTACCTCATATAACATCGCTAGTACTTTGGGGAAAGGGTGACTAATACACTTCACAATTCTACATTCGAAACACATCTGCAGGCGATATGGAAGCAGACGACCTTGCACGAGTTTTCATACAAAGGTGTGAGTGCCTGTTATTCAGAAAACCATGGCAAACTACTGGACGTAAAACTTGCCAAAATATCACAGTCAGAAAATGCTAGGGTTGACTGCAAGGTCCTGTAAAGGATATGCAACTAACTAACTTATAACATCAATGTAGTATTTTGGTAAAAGAATATAAAGGATATGCAACTACCTAACTTATAACATCAATGTAGTATTTTGGTAAAAGAATATAAAGGATATGCAACTAACTAACTTATAACATCAATATAGTAGGCGATTTACAGGTGATGGGATTGATTTTAATTGCACCGGGTTTTATCCCAGGTGGCTCTGTCTGCTGAAAAGTGCTGCACAAAGCACAAACTCTGTAGCTCCAGTGAATACCCCCAGGAGTCTCTGAGAAAAGTGCACGTGTGAAACGAATGGAGTGGTCTGGAAGTAAACCACCAACGGTGACCACTATAAACCACCAACATTGACCACTATAAATGACCAACATTGACCACTATAAACTGCCAACATTGACCACTATAAACCACCAAAATTGACCACAGCATTGCCTGGAATCAAACCCACAATATTGACCATTGTGAAACAGAGACCCCAATAGTATTTACAAGTATGGAAATAATGAGCTGCTCTTATAAAACTATGGAAATAATGAGCTGCTAATATAAAACTATGGAAATAATGAGCTGCTAATATAAAACTGGAAATAATGAGCTGCTAATATAATAGTAATTGACAACAAATATATTACTTTCTCCATTGTAAATTTGGATAATGAAGACACAAACAAAAGATTGCATCATTTATTGCCTGGCATGTTGTGCCAGGTGCATACTATAGAAACA
Source organism: Cepaea nemoralis (assembly GCA_014155875.1). Classification (NCBI taxonomy): domain Eukaryota; kingdom Metazoa; phylum Mollusca; class Gastropoda; order Stylommatophora; family Helicidae; genus Cepaea; species Cepaea nemoralis. The sequence continues at coordinate 270,364 of JACEFZ010020417.1, forward strand.
TATCAACATAGAATGAAGCCACACCATGACTCCGTGCAGCTGAAATATGCAACACTTAGTTCTAAGCTTCAGTGTCAGTTTAACCAGAAGCTGGTCCACCTACATAAGCAGAGCAGAGAGACAGTTGGAAATCAACCAGCCGAGAACATTCCAAAGTTGATAGATCAGCAAGTAAACGCATATAGAAACCTGATTTTAAAACAAACTAAAAGAAAAGAGCTTGTATCTTCCATCATAAACCATTTCATTGACTGGACTCTGGACATGTGTTTAATACATAATATGTATTCTGCATGCTGTAATTCACACAAAATCGATGCGTGTAGAAATGTGCAGAGGCAGCTGTGACACATACATGTAGTCCTCAGCTATGTAAACAGACAGACATGATAGGTAAAACTGCTATGGTAGCACTCACATTGAAACACAGGACTATTTATTACTATTTTGTGCATTTCACCTGGAAGGATTAATTATGTTTCTTCTTTCAATGTTGATTCATGTTTGTAGTGAGCGTCTGCCAATGCAACAAAAAATATGGCAGTCAATGCAATAAATTATGCAATCGATTGTCTGTGTCTTCAGTATTAAAATTTTAATAACAAAATAAAACATAAAGTCCTGCTCCAAACGGTTACATCCTTTAAGAGTTGACACAGCTGGCAGTCAGTGAACTTGATGTGATTTGTATATTCATCGTTATTTTTCTTATCAGTGTCCACAGACATAGGGCTGTGTTGCGATGTGTGCTGTTTCCACGGACATGTTTATATAACATTGATATATATATATATATATATATATAGTTGATGTTTGTATATATAAATAATAAATACAAACTATATAGAAATAGTTAATATTCTTGATCTTTTTTATTTTATTTTATAAGGGCTCGTGGTTCCCCAAGGGCCAGATCCTTTGTTTCTTTTTTTTTTTTTTTGCTTCTGGTGTTTATTGTTATCAAGACAACTTACAAAACACCATAATGTCACTGAACAGCTGAGCTGTTTTACGTAGTCCAAATTCTATCAGTGGTGTTTTGTGCTTGTTCGGGTCACGAAAAGATTAGGCTCTCCTCTCTCGGTCCCTGGCACATCAGCGAAGTGTTAGAATAGGGGTTGTGTTTGCCACTGCATTTGATGAAGTTATGACGTATCAGCCACTGGATGGTGGCTTTTTGTGCAGCGCTAAGCACCGGAGCAGAACTAGTGACCACGAGTAGCTTGTGTAATTACAGTATCTGTGTGCCTACCCTAGCCAGTGACATTGGGTACGTTCATCACGTGCTGTATGTGAACGAGATGAGCAGGTCTGCCAGCACGGAACGTAATGCTAGATCATATAGCTGCTTGCACGTTATTTAAACATGCTGGTAAAATTGTTGATTAAAATAGGTTTCCTCAGCCCCTTGAGGTTCCACATCCCCGTGTGTCATTCGGGTGACCACCTCTGCTGGTGCTTTCGCAAGATCAAGTAGTATGTCCCAGTGGTACGTCAGTTTGAAGTTATCATATCAGCTCTCTCATTCCCTTGGATTCTCTACCTCATGAATACTAGATTAAGAAGCCGCCTCCCATTGCTGCCACGTACACTATAGTCATAGAGTTTGACATTTCTTAAGCTAAGATTGCGCGATTTATTGCCAATCCTATTTCGTTGCTTCTCTTCAGGTACGTACTGCAGAAATCACACAACATAAATTAAAATAATTAGATAAATCCTACAAGCTGAAATATACAGATTTTAACACAGTAATTTCAATTGTCTACCGCGGTAATTTTAAACTATCATGTCTTTCTATTTGCACAAAACTGACTTCTACAGATTAATCGTGATTGCTTCTGCCACCTTTAACATGGCCTTGTGCTTAAGATGTTGTAAGATTGTATTGTGAGTAGAGAATGCTATTGCTTCGGGACACTTAAAATAAAAATAACAGTAAGGTAATTAAAAGGCATTTCAATGTCGCAGTGAGAGCCTCCATCTCCATTCTCATATGCGGAGTTGTTAGTTCATACTGACCGCAATGCTCCGTGATGACTCTACTTCCTACAGCTGCCGAGAAACACAATTCTCAATGTTGATCAAGCAGCAAAGATTCTCCAGTGTGTACAGTTGGTCATGAAACTCAACAGTAGCAGCAATAGTAGCTGTAGTAGTAGCATTAGTAGTTGTTGTAGTAGTTGTAGTAGTAATAGCAGTAGTAGTAATATTAGTAGTAGTCGTATTAGTAATAGTAATAGATAGTGATAGTAGTAGTGGTGGTGGTGGTGGAAGAAGAAGAAGATGTAGTGAAAGCAGCAATAGCAGTTGTAGCAGAAGCAGCTTTAGTAATAGTAGTAGTATTAGTAATAGCAACAACAGCAGTAGTAATAGTAGCAGTAGTAGTAGTAATCGTAGTTGTAGTAGTAGTAATCGTAGTTGTAGTAGTACGTCATGAACGAGAAAAAGAGTGTTGAGGTACTACATAGAACTTTTATATGGATGTGAAGCTTGGACAATGAGCAGTCAGGCTGAAAAAAAATCAATCTGATGGCTGTAGAAATGTGGTTTCTCAGGAAAATGCAAAGAATACCACGGACAGCCAGAAAGACCAATGAACAAGTCCTTCAAGAAACAAATGAAGATCGTAAACTGATTAGAGACATTAGACGTAGACAGTCAATATTTTTTGGGCATGTTATGAGAAGAAATGATTTGGAGAACTTGGTGACAACTGGCAAGATCGAGGGGAACAGACCAAGGGAAAGACCTAGAAGCAAGTACCTGGATGGCTTGGCCTTGTGGCATGGTCGAGACAGGAACACGGAGCTGATCCACGACTCTGATGATCGAGTGAGATGGCAGAACATGACCGCCCACGCTTACCGGCATGGCACATGATGGATGGATGGAGTAGTAGTAAGAGTAGTAGTAATTGTATTTGTAGTAGTAGTAGTAGTAGAAAATGAAAAAGAAGAAGAAGACGAAACAGATGATTCAGGAAATGAAGAAGAATAATGAGCAATAGGAGGAGTAGAGAAAAGGCGAAACAATAGATGATGCTTCTAATAAAAAAGAATACAAATAAGATGAAAAGAATATAGCACCGAGAAAATGTTCTGAAATCGAGGAAGAAGGCAGAGGCCAATAATTCATACTTAATATGTGTACTTCTCGTTGTTTCAATGGTAATGTATTTGGTAATGCAAGCTCTACTGGTATTGTATAATTTGTAGTGCAGAACCTGTATGCTACCACGGTATGTCCCTGAGTACATGTGCTAAGTAACAAGCAAAAACACCGAAAGAACAATCGATAAACAAGTAATTGCTTCATAGTTTCCCCAAATTCTGCCTGCAGCCGGGGAATCAATGGCATTTCGCATTCCCTACAGACGATGTTACCGACAGCTAAATAAATCGTTAAACTGACACGTCAGAAATGAAAAACATTTTCTGGAAAACAGTTTAAAGAATTATAAGTACAAGCATACAGAGATAATTCACAAAAATCAAGAACAATCACAATTGTTTATGACGACTATTTGTTTCCAGATCTATGGATCAGTGAATTCGCTGGTTTCTGTGAGAAACAAATAATAAGCATGGATTTGTCATGTTTTAACACCGATTACACACTGTTGCCCAAATTGTCGATCAGTGAACAATTTATCGCACAGTGTGGTTAACAACTGTATATTCAATTATTGTAGGCTATAAAAAGAACCAAACTGCAGATAGAGTGGACATACCTAGAATTTAAAAAAAAAAGCTTCAACATCGTGAGGCATGGTCATTTCCTAAGTGATAAATAAATGGACATCTGTCAGATATGGGGGACAGACAGACGGACAGATAGACAGAAATAAACAAGACAGACACACGGACATAAGGACGGACAGCCAGACAGAGAGACATAGAGGCAGACATATAGTCAGACAGACAGACAGACAGATAGATAGATAGATGATAAATACATAGGCAGGTAGGCAGACAGACAGGCAGACAGTAAAAATGGTAAAGTTAATATTAAAGCAGATATTACTGTTGGGGTATGAAGTGTTAGGCATTCGCATACTCCATCCAGGTTATGATAAACGAGGTAGAGTGCCGTGTTACCAATTTCGTCGCCTTTCATTGACAAAGAATTCCCCAAACTTTATGAAATGTGTCGGATCGATCCCAGATATAGTAAGTATCAAGCCAGTCGCATTTACTTTCCAAGACTCCCCTGGCATCCATTTTAGCCTGGGTCGACCTAGTAGTCAATGTACATTTTTAACAATCTGAATTCGCCCAGCTGCGGATCGAAACCATGTTACCGGGTTGATTGGCGAGTGTCTAGCCACTACTTTTCGGACGCTCCTAGTGTATGCTAAGCGTAATACTATTATTGTTAAACGTAACTGAGCATCTGCTCGCTACTTAACTGATTCAGTGCCAAATAAAATGTAGGTTTGGACAAAACATGGTACACAATCAGATAAACAGGTATTAAAATGTAAATTTCCGTACACTGAGCATTTAAATTGAGGAGGATACCATGAAACAAAACAAGTAACGAAACCCTAGTATGGCGATATATCTGTTCAAATAGAAGGTCACGTGTGGCGATATATTATCCCTCGGCATTGAATCAGTTAAATGAGAATAAACGTGAGCGCCTGTAAGACTGGTGCAGGGAGGTGAATGTAACAGCAGAAAGCCAAAAAAAAAAAAAATCACAGTAAAAACTTGGCAGAGTGGGCACACTAGTGTAGTGGCTAGTAGACTGCGCTGATAATGACATAAACGCGGTCGGTCGATGTTCGGTTAAGTGAGGGAAAGACTGGCCTCATATTCCTCCGTGTATTTAGGCCTACAAAAGAAGACGGTCCTGGCACACCACAGACCCACAGTCCTGGTTTGGGTCATATTTTTTTTTACAGACTTGGCAGCTGTTTGAAGTAAAACACAATAGAATATTTCAATGAAAGTCTTTATCAACAACATGTAAATCTTTAAGCAATACGACGCCATGAAGTAAATATTCAAGGTACGCTCAGGAAATAGTTCTTCTTCTTCAGCTTTCCGAGCCATTGAGGCTCTTTGCTGCAAATACAATCCGTCTCCATTTGTCTCTCTGGTGGACCTTCTCTTGCCAGTCGTTGATTCCAAGTGCTTGTAGGTCTGTACATGTATTATCTCTCCACCGTCTTCTTGGTCTACCTCGGGGTCTACGGTCATTTATTTCCTGAGTGTAAGCGAGTTTTGTTTCCCTTTTATCTTCCATTCTTTCTATATGCCCCAGCCATTGTAGTCTATTAGCCTTCATGATACCAGTGATTAGCGGGGACTTAAACAGATCATAAATGTCTTTGTTACTTCTTCTTTTCCACTCTCCACTTTGTGTATCCCTAATGGGTCCAAAGATGCGTCTTAAAATTTTGTTCTCAAAGGTTTGTAACGAGGCTTCGTCTCCTTTCGTTGTACTCCAGGTTTCAGAGCCATACAGCACAACTGGTCTGATCAGTGTTTTGTATATTGTGATTTTGGTGTTACGAGATAGCGCCTTTGATTTTAGTAGATGTTGTAGTGCATAGTATATCTTATTTCCAGAGTTGATTCTAGTTTGTATTTCTTCCCTTATGATGTTGGAGCAGTTGAAGATTGTACCCAGGTATTTGTATGTTTCCGTTCTTTTAATGGTCATATTATCTATTTGTATGTGGCCAGAGTTTTTAGCCATTCCGTCTCTTGAAATTACCATATATTCTGTCTTATCTTGGTTGATAACCAGCCCCATCTGTTGGGCTTTTTCCTTTAAGTGAGTCAATATTTCCAATGTCTTTTGTTCACTTTGCCCTATAATATCTATATCATCTGCATAACCAAGCAGCTTGGATGTTCCTCCAATATCACATTCCTCCTTTATCTTCCTTACAACTTTCTCTAGAGCCAGATTGAAGAGTAGCGGCGATAGTGCATCACCCTGTTTCAAGCCAGATGTTATTTGGAAGGGGTCTGATTTCCTGCCTTTATATGTTACTATATTATAAGTATCTTCCATGCATAGTCTGGTCATGTTGATTAACTTCCTTGGTATTCCAAATTCCTGCATAGCATTCCATAGACTATTCCTATGGACACTATCATAAGCCTTTTTAAAATCCACAAAAATGTTATGGAGATCTCTTTTATATTCCCAATGTTTCTCGGCTATTTGTCGTAAGATAAATATCTGATCTATTGTTGATCTGTTTTGTCTAAAACCCGCCTGGTAGTCACCTAATATGTCTTCTGAATATGGTTTTAGTCTATTTAGTAATACTGCGGATAGTATCTTATAGCTTGTGGACAGTAGTGATATTCCTCTATAATTTCCACATTGGAACTTGTCTCCTTTCTTAAAGATAGGTATCAATAATGACTCTTTCCAGTCATGGGGTAATTCTTCTGTCCTCCAGATTTTTATTATTAGTTCGTATAGCTTTAGATGTAATGCATGGCCACCTGCCTTTATAAATTCAGCAGCAATTCCATCAGTCCCAGTTGCCTTATTGTTTTTAAGTCGTGTGATTACATATAGGATTTCTTCAAATGTAGGTTCTTCAATTTGTGGTTCGCATGTTAGAACCTCTTCCTGTGGGAAAATGTTACTTGGAGCTTCACAATTTAGTAATTCAATAAAATATTCTTTCCATGTGTTGCACATTTCCTCATTGGTATTTATCATATTCCCATTTTTGTCTTTTAAACCATATGTGTTTTGTTGGTGCCCTCGTTTCATTGACTTCAGTTCTTTAAAAAATTTTCTGGATTCATTTTTCTGGTGATTAGTTTCCATATCTTTGATTATATTACTCATATATTCTCGCTTCTGCTGTCTGACTATTTTTGTAGCCTCTTTACATTCATTTCTATAATGCTCTTCCTTTTGGATGTTATTGATGTCATTTAACCATACATGTCTGGCATTCTTCTTCCTAATGACTGCTTCTTCACATTTTTGATTGAACCATCTGTTCTTTCTATGCGTGGTTAACACACCGAGACATTCTTCTGCGGTAGATTGAATTGTATTCTTGATGTTCAACCAAGTTTGGTCAACGCTTTCCTCCGAAGGGTTTTGCAGAGTTTCAAGTTTACATTTTATTTCATCTGTAAATTTCTCTTTGACTGTAATGTCTTGTAGTTTTTCTCTGTTATATGTTGGGTGTAATCTTTGTAATTTAGTATAGAAAGCTCTCTTAAGTTTTATTTTAAATTTTGCTCCAACGAGGAAGTGGTCACTGTGGCACTCAGCTCCTCTATAACTTCTGACTTGCTGTATGTTTGATGCATTTCTGTTGTTAATTAAAATGTGATCTATTTGATTATAGGTTCTCTTGTCACATGATTTCCAAGTTTGTTTGTGTATATCCTTTCTTTGTAGTCTGGTACTGCTAATCTGCAGTCCTTTGGCTTCTGCCAGGTTGATGACTCTCCATCCATTATCATTTGAAGTTGTATGTAGGCTTTCCATACCGGCCACTTTTTTATTAGTTTGCTCTCTACCTATTTTTGCATTGAAGTCTCCCAGCACAATCAGGATGTCCTGTTTGGGGGTTTCTTCTATGACATCTTCCAGATCATTATAAAAGTCTTCTTTAATATCATCTTCTTTCTCTTCAGTAGGTGCATGTACATTAATCATCGTTATATTTTTCCATTTACCTTTTATTCGTAATTTACTAATCCTGTCATTAAAAGCTTTAAAGTTTAAAACGTTCCCCCATAACTCTTTTTTGATGACAAATCCTGTTCCTAATTCATGTTTATTTTGGGTGTTTCCTCCATATATTATAATCATTCCATTTTGCTCTAAAGTACCCTCTCCTGGCCACCTTATTTCTTGAATTGCTGTTATATCCATTTGATATTCAACTAGCTCCCGGGTTAGTTCTTCGGCCGCTCTAGCTCGATATAGTGTCCGTACATTCCATGTTCCAAATCTCAAAAGTCCTTTAACGTTCCAAGGTCGTTGTCCAGATAAGTCAGTCCGATATCGAGGCTCATGTATTTGTTTCGTAACAAAGAAAGGTTTTTACAAAGGTGGGGATGTTAACCCCACGCTTCAACCCCCAACCTGGAGGACCAGGGTGTTTCTCTTTGTCTGTTCTCTACCCTTTGACCTGTCCGGCTTGGGAGGCCCTGCTGGTAGCTACGCTATCGCCGGCATAGCTCTCAGGGTCATTGAGAAACTCAAGCTCCCCCACCACGACAAGGAAATAGTTAACATAATTTAATATATCATCATTAACACGTGATTTGCCAGCTAGCGTAGGCGTTCATGCTTTTCACATATCTCAACCCTTGGTGCTCTGGATCAACTCTACCGATGATATTTCTCTGTGCCACCATCTGAGTCCACCTAGGAGGATTTCTCTTGGTTTGCCTCTGCCTTTACTCTCCACTGATCTGCCCAATTTTAACGATATTCACCAATGCCTTTCTTCTCATCTCATGACCAAAGAATGCTGTTTGTCTCTTTCGTATAGTTGTATATCATGTTCTAGTTTCATTAATCTCTTCCAGGCAATCGTTGTTAGTTACTCTGGCGTTCGAGGTATAAGCAAAATCCATCACAAGACCAACATCTTCTTTGTTTCCAAGCTTTTGCTAGTGTCTTTATTAACTTTCCATTATTCGCTGCCATAGGGCAAAATATGTTCTATATAACAATAACATTTCATCACTCTTTCTGTTACATTAAATTGTATTAACTGATTGCATAAGATACTTTTCAGTTTCTGGAATGCAGCGTTTACTTGACTATTGTGTTCTATATCTCTGTTGTACATCACATTATATATCATTATATGCAACACAATTGATAAACATCCTACTTGCGAGAACGCCTTGTCTCTGCTTCAGATGTTTCGCTTATTTTTAATATTATCTATCGTATTTTTTCTGTGATTGTTGATGAGAATGTTGTTCTTGTGATTGTGCATGTCACAACATCAATTATTAGTCTTCTATCTCACGTTTATTCATTAATCCCAGTAATGGAACTATTAAATGGAACAAACAAAGCCTTCGCTCCAAACTGTCAGTCAACAATAGTTAACTCGATATTTCACGTCACAGACAGACATCAACAAATAGTGGAACTCATTAACCTCGTCTGTCTGTGCGGCCTGGTCAGTTTGTTTGGAACAGTGGCTAATATAATTAACTTAATTGTGTTCTACCGCCAAGGTTTGAATACAACAATTAATATTAGTTTTTCGCTTTAGCTGTTTCTGATTTCTCATGTTTGTTATTACAAATGTGGCATATTGTAATCACACTTTGTCAGTTCTCAGAACTACCTATAATGTACTCGGACTTTCCAATATGCAACTGGAGCTTTGGCCTCACGAAACGTTTACTAGAGTGACCTGTTCAGTCACCGTCTATATTACATTAGAGAGATGTTTGTGTGTTGTCTTTCCATTGACAATTAAGAGAATAATTACATTAAAGAGAACAACCGCAATTATTCTGTGTATATACATTGTGACTTTGTCATCGTGGATACCTCTCTACAGTTCATCTTACATCGACTGGAAGTTCTTTCCAGAGAGAAACCAAACTCTTTTGGGTTTAATTTTTATTGATCACGAACAAATATTTACAGCCATCAACTTCACAAACGCTTTCTTTGGAGTTCTTTCAGTATCCACAGTTGTCTTATTCACGATAGTCTTAATTTGTCAACTGAGAGCAAAATCTGGATGGCGTAAGTCAGCAAATGTCCAACAGAAGAATTCAGAATCCCTAACCAACAGGGATAGAACTACTGTAGTCATGGTGGTCGTGATTGCTATTATTTTAATTGTGTGCTACACCCCATCTGTGATTTTGTGTGTAGTAACGTTTTGCAACCCGGAGTTTAGTATTGGAGGGAAATATTTCAACTTATATCAAGTGTTATGGTCAACTGCAAATGTTTTGGAGAATGTTAACTCCAGTGTTAATATTTTCTTGTACTTAAAAATGAGCTCAAAATACAGAAATACATTTAAAAGTCTTACTGGGCGATGGAGCATTACTAAATGCTTTAAACGTAACATTACTAATATGTAAACATTCTAGAGCCAAAGTGACCGTGTAGCCATGGTGAGTCCTCTAGGTCCCATTTTATTTGCCATCTTTATGGCGCACGTAGAAGAACAAAGGCAATGCGTGAATAAAAAAACAAAAAAAACAACAACAACGAGAAGTAGATTAAGAAAGAGCTTTACTAGAACACAATTACAAGAAAGAAAATGCACGTTGCGACCAAAGCCTTCGTCAACACAGAACAAGCACAAACCGACACAACTACATGAAAAACATCATCATCATCATCTTCCACTTTTGCCGTCAAGCGTCGTGGGGAGGAATAATTGGCGCTCCAGCGCCCAATGGATGGCATTGGATAGTGTCATTCCTGTGTGATCGTACAATGTCTTTGATGTCGTCAATCCATTTTATTCTTGGGCGTCCTCTTGCTCTCGTAGCAGATGATCTTTGATGTAGGGCCAGTGATGGAAGTTGATGGTATTGCATTCTAACGACATGGCCAAACCATTTAATCTTCTGTATTTCAATAAATGTGGCACAAGGTGTTTATGCCACTGTTTGTCTGATAACAACATTTCTTACTCTGTCTCGGATTGTTAAGTTGGCAGCTCTCCTCAGGCATCTCCTCTCACAGGTGTTGATTTTACGAAAGTGTCATTTGGATAAAGTCCAAGTTTGAGATAAGTAGCATTGGGTTGGTGTGAACTCCTGTGTGTTGCCGGAGCCCATAAAGGAAGCAAAGAATAGCAACACTGCAGCCTACCACGCATGTCGTAAGAGGCGACTAAGGAGGCTTGATGGTTCCGTCGCTCTGCTACTGAGTGAGTGCGTGGCGCGACACTGTGAGCTGTGAGTTTCGTGTGAAATGCTTTTGAATCTGCCCGAGGTCTTTTGGAACGTGACTGCATGTTCGGAGCGATGGCAGATGGCTATGTCCCAGAGTTGACCGGTTTTTGCCTTATGCAGAAATGCGTGGCTGCTGGGCTTCTGTTTGACTGCCACTACCATCGACGATGAACTGTATTTCGTGGACTGTGTGGGTGAACATCTAGGAAACATCCAGATGGGAAAATGACTGCCGATTCCATCAGAAATGAACTGGGTGTTTTGTGGGGGACTATTGTGTTGACATTCTGGTGGCGGCATTATGCACAATGTATATGTGCGGGCTGTTATTTGTCGAGACTCCTGTCTTTTCCACTTTTCACATTGGGCAGTGGGGAGCATTTTGTGTGATATTCACTGGCACAGGAACGGAGCATAATGGGGACGACCCGTTGCTGTGAAGTTGGAACTGCGACTAACTAACTAACTAACGAATATGTTGTTTATTATCTGTCGTTTTGCAGACATGGGTATATGTGAATGTTTCAGTAAGGGTGATAGTTGATATGTAAGTGCACTAGCTTTTTGACATCTGATTTCGATTTCTCTGTCCAATCTGCCATCTTCTGCGATCATACTTCCAAGATATTTGAATTCTTTAACTTGGTTCAGAGTTGTGCTATTTATCTGTATACTTAGTGGGCCCGGCGATCTGCCAACTTACATTACTTCGGTTTTGGCTGTATTTATACTCATATTGTATCTGCTGCATGTTGAACTCAGACTGTTAAATTGATTTTGCAGTCTGCCCTCGTCGCTATAAAACAGGCACTGATCGTCTGCAAATCGAAGTACATTTATTTTCCGTGGATCAATTGATTCATCTGAAGTAAAGAGTTCTAAATTTCATAAATCTGTTCTGTCAAGGCTTGCTTCTTTAGATATTCTGTCCATGTGGATATTAAATAACAGAGGAGAAAGCACGCATCCCTGTCTCACTCCTATATTGACTGTGACCATATCTGATATACCTTCTTGTGTTCTTACTGCACTTCGGCTCGAGTGGTACATGGCTATGATGTTTTCTAGCAGTTGCCCTTGTATCCCATAATCTTCAAGGATGGTCCATAATTTGTATCTATATACTCTATCGAAAGCCTTTTCCTGATTTACAAACAGAATATTCTGCTGGTCACTATATTCAATGTTTTTTTGCTTCTAATTTTTGTCTAAGCGTAAATAATGCATCAGTGCAACTTTTTTCTTTCAGAAAACCGAATTGTACTTTGCTTAATTGTTGTTCGACTATGGTGTGGTATACTGACTCACAAGCCGTTACTAGCTGTCAAGATCTCCTCAAATCAAAATTAAATTGTACTAGAACGTAAACCACTGGTACCATTAAACTTGGGGGATAATGGAAAATTAACACCGCCCCGGATTGGAAAACACACACTTCAGGAATAAAGAGCGGATATGGGGAAAAACTTTAACTCGGAAATTCATTCATTCATTCAGTAGCATGTCCGTTGCAGAATCTCGCTCCCATAACAACCTTCCGGAAAACCTCTCGATCATAAGCAAGATGTCCCGCGTCTGATACACCCATCTGGAGATCATCCGCCACATCCTGCACCCATCTTCTCTTTGGCCTTCCTCTTCCTCTCTTCCCAGGCATATACCCCTCCATTATTGTTCTCTCCAAACTTTCGTGACGTTTCAAGTGACCAAAATATTTCAATTATTCTTTGTTTTCGTCTTTAATAGCCAACCTTCTTCAATATTCACTCTTGAAGTATGGATGCATTTGTTCTTTTCTTTACCCAAGATAGTTCTTAGAACTCGACTATAACATTTATATTCAAAGGCGTTTATGCGCTGTTTAGACTTGTTTAGTAAGTGTCGATGTCTCACAGGCGTATGTTGCAATGGAAAGATGCATGCTCTTAAAAATCTAATTTTTGTAGTTCTATCTGTCATAATCATCATCATCATCATCATCATCAAGTGCCGTGCCGGCTGGCGTAGGCGTTCATGGCTCTCCATAGATCTCGGTCTTTGGTTTTCTGGATCAACTCTGGTGCTGATATTCCTCCATGCCACCGTCTCAATCCATCCAGCATCACTTCTCTTGGTCTCCTCTGCCTCTCTTTCCCTCGATCTTTCCAGTTGTTACGATGTTTCCATGCCTCTCTTCTCATCACGTGACCGAAGAAAGATGTTTGTCCTCTGTCTTATTGTTGTATATAATGTTCTAGTTTCATTAGCCTGTTTCAGGCAGTCGTCGATAGTTACTCTATCTGTCCCACTCCATAATTTATTCAGCTGTTTTAGTCTTTGAAGAGCAATTGATAGTCGTCGTTTAATTTTTTTCATTGTGTCACCGTTGTTGGTAATCAATGAACCAAGATATTCAAAATTTTCCACTACCGCCAATTTTTCCGCATTAATGTATATTTCTTTCTCCATAGTAGTTTTATCTGTATGAATTATCTTTGTTTTTGCTATGTTAAGATATAAGTTGTGATTTTCACTATTCAATTGGGTTGAAGCTATTAGGTGTTTATGCCATTCTGTGTTGTGGTTAGTAATACTGTATCATCAGCATATCGAATCTCCGGTATGTCATGACCGCCGATATTTAGGGCATCATATAGCTCCCCTGTTTATATCATCTCTTACATTTCTCATTATATTTTCGGCGTACAGGTTAAACAAATAGGGTGACAGCACGCAGCCCTGACGGACTCATTGCTTGATGTCAAACCAATCTGATGCCTCGCCATCTATTCTAACTGCTGCTTGTTGGTCTAGATAGAGCATTTTTATGAGTTGTACTACATGTGATGGAAAGCCCATATTCCTCATGATTTCCCAAAGTTTCTGATGTTGTACACAGTCAAATGCTTTTGAATAATCCACAAAACATGAGAATAGGTTTACATTAAATTCTCTGCACTTCTCTATTAACTCGGAAATAGCTGGGATAAAAACAACAGCAACCGGCCCCAGACCTCTCACTTGCCACACACTCATCGTAACTACAATGAGAATCTCACAACTATGTCTAATGATCACATAAATCTATGTCATGTGTGATTCATTATTGTAAACAGATGTGAATGTATCATTTGTAAACCACCTCAGTATGAATGATTAATTATCATTCAGGAAATATTATAATTTCTGATGAGGGATGAGATTTAATTGTAATATCATTGTTATTGAACCTGTGAATTTATCATGGATAAAGCACCTACATATGCATGATTGTCATCCATACAGATATGATTGTGTCTGATGAATGGGTGAGATCTCATTGTGATGTCAATGGTGTTAACATTTAAAGTTTTCATTGGGAAATCACATAAGTCTAGCTACTTATCTTACATGCAAGTATGAATGATGATAGATGAGAGAATTGATCATCCATGCACATATGAATGATATCTGATAGATGAGAGAATTGATCATCCATACATATGAATATTATGTTTGAGAATGAGTGAATGCTGCAAAGGAGTTATGACTTGGAGTTATGAGTTACCAATCAATCTCATGGTAGAAGGCAAACTTGGATGTGTAATGCCATGTCTATCACCAGAGAACTTGTTCGGCATAACCCATAAACTGAATAATAATTTAGTACACTCCGACGCATGAAAACACATTGTATTAAATATCACTTATCGTACAATCATCTCGGTTTGTGCGCTAAGCACGACACAAACCATATCATACATTACTCATACTACAAGCATCTGATTTTGTACCTTGAGCAAAATCCCACTTTGTATTTCATGTCACTTCTGTTAACACGTATGGTCTAGTGTAATGATAGTAATGTAATACAATGATGATGGTGATGAATGTAGTGTAATAATATTAATGTAATCATGATGATGTTGATAATGATAGAATGATGTAATGATTATAATGAGCATGATGATGATGGTAATGATAATAATGAGCATGATGATGATGATAATGATAATAATGAGCATGATAATGATGGTAATGATTATATGAGCATGATGATGATGATGATGATGATGATGGTAAATGAAGTACAATCTTAGTATAGAGACGGTGAATAGGAGGGAATATACTCGCCGTAAAACTTTGGACTAGAAAAGAATTCGCCGGAATACTATACAAGAATTGATACCAAAATGTACTTATATTGTTTATAAGCAAATACTCATTGAAATGGGAAATGATTTGCAAAACCCAAAACGTATAAGACTCTGTTTCTTAAATAGAAAAATATGTAGAGAACTAAACTAGGTACAGAAGAGAATGGTCAACATAATTATCAAATTCCAAATCAATCAAGGTATTACTTAAACTATAGACCTGGAGGACAGGCATAAGTGAAGATGAAACTGCACATCTGCTAGTTAAACCTTGAACACCTGATAGTGGAAGATTGGAGGGAGAGCAAACAATTATGTTAGGTGATGACTAATTGAGAACACCAAGACTATCTTTCTTCTATGTTTATTTTCTCTAGGAACAAGATTCATCTTATTGCTTTAACTTACAGTAACTTATGGTTACTTACAGCATTGCATTTCTAATGTCATATTGATGGTATGATTAGAGATTGTTGAATGATGAACTTTCAGAGAGTAAATTGGTACCACTAGATCCAGACCTGACTAGTTGGAAAGCAGTTGTGGAATGCAGTTGTGGAATGCAGTAGTGGAATGTAGTACTTGAATGCAGGACTTGGGGAAGGTAGCAGCTTGACTGAATATGGATCCAGGGCTAACTTTCTTTTGTGAGTGAAGTCTCTGAACAATGTGATGCACAACAGTATCCCAACCAGAACTCACCTGCAAACAGTCCTAGCCCAGTAGGAAGGTAACTTAGCTGGAGTGTAAGGAACAATTACTATCCTATACCCAGGGAGACAATTATCACTCTTTAGGAGAACATAACACCAGATCCAGAATTAGTGACATCAGGGATCCAGGCACCCTGAAGTACAACTAGGATAAGCAAGTTAAGATAGTCTTTCCCAAACTGACATGAAATTGTAATATGTATATTTCAGGCATCCAGGGAAGGAAATTTCTTGAACTTGTACCTATTAATGTAGAATATTAATTGTACTTGTTGTTGTTAATGTAATGAATGACCATAAAACATGTTTATGTTTTTAATAACTTATGTAAGAGGTCATTTCCTCCTTTGAGTATTTCTTGTCTATCAGTAAGTCAATAGGCACACCCTAGATATTAATCAGTTGGGAGAGAAGAGAGGCAAGGAACCCCAACAAGAAAGTGTTGACCTTCAGGAAACGTTACATTGTTCCCTGAAGGAATTCCTTGGTTCTCTGAACTCTATATCTATCAATAGATATATTAGAGCAAGCATATGAGCCAGTGCTAGCTTAACTGATTATAACGGGCAGGATTGAGGAAAAGGAACGTGTATCCTTTCTCTCTTTGGGATTTATCTTCAAGGATGGTCCATAATTTGTATTCTGCTGGTCACTATATTCAATGTTTTTTTTTTCCTTCTAATTTTTGTCTAAGTGTAAATAGTGCATCAGTGCAACTTTTACCTTTCAGAAAACCGAATTGTACTTTGCTTAATTGTTGTTCAACTATGGGTCTAGCTCTTTCTTCCTATAGTTTTGCGTACATTTTCCCTATATGGTTCAGGAATGATACACTCGTATCTCTGTATGTTTCAGACTCTCTCATATTACCTATCTTTTCCCACATTGGCACTATTATTGCCTGTTGCCAATCTTCTGGGAATTTTCTTTCTTCCCATGCTGTACTAAAAAGTCTTGTCAACCATTTAATTCCTGTTTTCCCACATGCCTGAATAGCTTCTGTGGTTATTCCATCTGGATCCGGGATTTGTTTTTCGGACTTTTCTGTATAACTGCTTTGACGTCTGCAGGGATGAGGTTTGGTTCTTGTTGTCCATAGCTTTAGGCACAAAACTAAGGTTTTCTATGTTATTATGTCTGGGGTTAAGTAGTTCGTTTTTCAGTGTGTCGAGCATGGCAGTCTTGAAAATTGTCCATTCCTTATCTACGCTTGAGTAGTCAGGGATATTCTTATGTAGTTTTTTGTTTTATTTTTTGTTTTTAATTTCTTGATTTATTTCGTCTTTAACAGTATTTTCCTGAAACCTCCTGTAATTTATGACATATGTTGCTACCTTTTTGTTTTGTTTTTTATTTTCCTGTATAGTGAAATCTTTTGTTGTTGTTGTTGTTGTTGTTGTTGTTTATTTTTATTATGACTGGTTTGTGATCATTATCAACATCTGTATTTGTTGTACTCTTTAATCCAATAGTAGTCTTCTGTCTGATTTCGTAAGTAGAATAAAGTCAATTTGAGATGCTTGATCTATGTAATTCCATTTATACCAGGTTTTGGTGTGGCTACGACGATGTTGGGAAAAAAACTATTTTTTATTATTAGTTCGTGTTCGGAGCATATGTTGAGTAGGTGTTGACCATTGCTAATTCATTCAGTCTGTGTGTCACTGAATAGCCCCATGCATTCATCCCACGGTGCTCTTTGTGTTCCTGTTCGTCCGTTGATATCACCCATCACTACATGAACATACAACGGTTACTTATCTGTATCCTTGTTGTGGCTGAATACATCTTAAACTATTTACGCATTGGATGGCTATCAATGGATTGAATGAACCGGATGTGTAGTTAAGGCTGGTCAATGGAACAAATGTCAAAAACGCCACAAGCCCAGGGATTGATCTAGCTACTCAGGGGGAGAACACCCGCTAGGGGGAAGGTGAGGCGCTTATGTGAGCGGGCGGTGAAATATAGAATAGCAGTGGACTATAGCCAGCTCAAGAGGAGCGGCTGACCAATTGGCTAGAATGCGGGACTTATATCAGAGTAGGCTGTTATACGGGGTTTAGTTAGCTGGCACGGCGTGCAAGGGGAAATAAATAAATAGCCGATGCACGTGTGAGCACCGTAGCTAGGTAGTTAAGGACGCTCACGTGCTGACGTAGAGGTAAACAGGGGATTAGTTACGACTCAGCCGCCAAGCCAGCAAGATGTATCTACTTTTATAGTCGCTGTATGCATTTTGATATCACTGAAGATTCTCCCAATAAACTGAGTCATTTTTAGTCATCGTTGGCTTGACTTCCTACATGCAGTTGCTTTTGAGTCTTCTCGCACTGTTAGAAGACTCAAATTGGTGCCGTGACGCAAGATTCTGAAAACCTTGGGCTGTTGCGCGGAAAATAAATAACATCGGCACGGTAAGAAACGTTTTTTTTTAACACACGTTACTGAGAATGGAGGATCTTACCACAACATTTTCTCTGGTTAATTGGGAAGACACAGCAGCTGCAGGCCAGGCCAGCTCGGGATTTTGCTGAATCGATCGTTGTGACCTGTGTGAAGGTCAGGAAGCTGGTTCAAAGTCAGGCTTTGATTCAACTTCAGACGCTGTCACTGTTAAAGGCCGCTACAACGCTGAAGGTTACTCAGGCTTCAAGAAACATCGTCTTATTTTAATAACGCTCGGGTCAAGAGGATTTTTTTTCATAATATGCGATCCATTGGGCTCCTCTGAGGCGGTTGGGCATAATGGTTGCCGACTCTGCTAAAGAGGATAGCCTATTTCAATCGTCTTGTTTACCTGACAAAAGTTGAGCTCGAAACGTTTAGAAGCCAAAACGATACAGTTTGTACCCATCCATGGTTGAAATTAGAAACCAAAACGATACAGAAGTGCCCATCCACGGGTGAAGTAAGTCAGAAGTTGCCCATTCACGGGGTAAAGTCAGAAGTGCCCAACCACGGGTGAAGTTGTTCATCACACAAGCGAAGCCAGATACCTGATCCCAGAGGTTTTCCAGGATCGAAACTGAGACAGAACAGAAGTAAATATCAAGCTCGTCATTTAGAAGTATTTTGAAGGACACTACTCGCTTGGAAAGTACAGCCTGCATACGCCTCACATTGTATCCTTACATAAAAAAGTGTATTGATTATATGTAATTATAACATTAACATTTGTAATTGTACAATAATTTTTATTTATTGAAGTTATTGGGATATCTAACCAAAACACTACAAATGGCACAGGATGAGGCTTTATTGACACATATTTTGAGTGGAGTAGGTAGAGCAATAGGCAGACTTAAACACAGCAAATAAACAGCAAGGGGTAGGTACAGACATTGAAAAATTCAGTGGGCAAGCAAGAGATTTTAAGAAATGGATGACAGCGGTAGAAAAACACGCCTTCCTGGTAGGAGCCACGGATGAAGAAAAGAAAAAAATTGCTTACCAGGCCACAGTAACACCAGTTTCGGATCATATTAGGAGGAAATTAGAAGCTGGGGCAGATGAGACTTGGGAACATTTTAAAGATGATCTAGCTCATAAATACGCGGAGATCACAGATCCTCAACATGCATTTTCAGTGCTGAGACAGTCTAAGCAGAACAATGGAGAAAGTGTGCAACTATACAGTGATAGGTTAATTAATCTAGCTGAGGAGGCGTTTCTAGGACAGAACGTACAGGGTGAAGAGGTAGAAAGGATGTTAGTTGGAATATTCGTTGATGGAATAAAGTCGGATGGACTTAAATTCAAGCTTATGAGGGAAAATCCTGCAAGATTATCACAGGCTGTGGATATAGCTGTACAGGAAGAAAGTTTGAGAAGGAGATTTAGACTAAGGGTAGGACGAGAAATAGGAAGCAATAGAGAAGATAGAATTGAGGAACCTATGGAGATAGGACAAGCAAGGTACGGATGGAGAAGACGGGGAGAAATACAGACACTGCAGGGAAATAATAACGAAAGTAATCAAGATAGAGGAAGACAAATGAGAAATCCTATAAGAGAGACAGTAGCTAGTACAAATATGGTCTGTTGGAATTGTGGACAGAGGGGACACACTTTTAGATTTTGTGGCAACAGACGTGCTCAGGTTAGTGCACAGAATGGAAGTGTGAATAGTAGACCAAATAGGAATTTTGGAGAAATGCAGAGAAATTTTGCAAGGACAGGAACGCAGGGAAACTGGCATCCCACTTACTGAGTAGGACTTGCGGTAGGAGGGAAAATAAAAAGGTCCCTAAGAATTAAGGAATATGTTGATTACCCGAATAAAAAGTATAGGAGGACAGGTAGAAATAGAGAATATAGAAAATGGCCTCAACTTGGAGAGATAAAACAGTTCTCAGTGAATATGACTGATCCCAGTTCATGCATTATAGAAATAGGAAAATTTAGAATTAGAACATTGATTGATTCGGGAGCTCAAGTCAGTGTGATCAAGGAAAAATTCTTATATCGCATATTAAAGAATTTCAGAATATTTAGGAATCAGGATACCCTTCACTCGGTTACTGGACAAAATTTAGAAGTGATTGGACAAACAATGATCAACTTTAGGTTGGGAGGAATAAACGTGAGACATCTTTTTCATGTGGTCAAAGATTTAAGTAGGAACATGATCCTAGGTAGGGATTTCTTACTGAAAAATGGTGTAAGACTTTATTTTGATTTACATAAGTTGAGATTTCAAGATGTCTATGTTGATTTAGAGGAAGATATGCACGTATCGGCGCTGGTCAGAGTAAAAACATCCATGACTTTAAAACCACAGACGGTCAATCTGATACAAGCAAAAATAAAAAAAAATCCTTATTTTTCGATAGGACAAACAGTTACAGTAACAGAGTTAGAGAGAGAGAGAGATAATAGATGAACCAGGGTTAGAGGTCACAGATGGAATAATGACGTTAGACAGACACTTCAGTTTTCCAGTAATGATTTTTAACAACACAGGGAAGGAGATTAAATTGTATAGAGGGTGTGTGATTGCTAAAATAGCACATGATCCTAACAGCATATTAACAACAGTTAAAGAGGAATTGACAATAAATGAGTATCCAGAAATCCCCATTAAAAATATACCAGAAATAGAAGTAGAGGAAGTTGGAAAAGACGGAATGATGAATTGATCCATGCATTCAGAAAACATCCATCTCAGGTACATTCAGTAGACAAAACAACGTCATTCTTGAAGAGGGAACAAGAGTTATTATCACAATTGAAAGCTCCGCAAGAGTATAAGGAAGTATTGGAAGAGTTAGTGAGAGAAAACCAGGATGTTTTTGCTATTAATGACTTGGAGTTGGGTAAGACCAAGACAGTTACTATGGAAATAGACACAGGAAATCATCCACCAATCAGTTTGAAACCATATAGAACTCCTCTAAGGAATAGAGAGATTGTAGAAAAAGCAATAGAAGATATGCTAAAAGCAGGAATAATAACAAGATCCAAGTCAATGGTCATCTCCGATCGTAATTGTGACCAAGAAGGACGGTAGTCACAGGTTCTGCTGTGACTACAGGGCCCTGAACAAAATCACCAAGAATGTAGCTTATCCATTGCCGGTGATTGATGATATTTTGGGGCTACTTAATGGGTCTACCTTCTTTACTACGCTAGACGCAAGGTCAGGATTTTGGTGCATTCCCATGTCGCCAGATGCTCAGAAGAAAAGTGCTTTCTGTACTCACGCAGGTTCTTACGAATTTTTACGTAATGCCTTTTGGGGTACGGACTGCGCCTTCTCATTATATGTTATTAATAAATCAAGTATTAGAAGGCATGCAAAAGTTCGCATTAGCATATATAGACTGACATTTTGATCTACACAGCAGGAGACGTACAAGACCACCTGAAACATGTAAAATTAGTATTTGATAGGCTAAGATTACACGATGTTAAATTGAAACTCAGTAAATGTGAATTCCTAAAAACAGAAACTAAGTATTTGGGGTACATCATCGATAGAGAAGGAATTAAACCAGATCAGGACAAAGTGAAAGTCATTAGAGAATTACCTGCTCCGACCAACGTGAGGGAAGTTAGGGCTTTTATCGGTATGTGTGGGTACTATCGTCGGTTCGTTCCAAATTTCGCACAAATAGCAGAACCCATCACAAACCTGACTTGCAAATACGCAAGATTTAAATGGAATGAAGATTGTCAGAAAGCATTTGATTTTTTGAAAAATAGTTTAACAATAGTTCCATTATTGGCACATCCAGATCTAAACAAACAATTGATTTTATATACAGATGCTTCAGATAATGCCATAGGAGCATGTTTAACGCAACCATATGAAGGCGAAAATTCAGGAATACCAGGAGTTAAGAACGAAAGACCAATCTACTTTCTCTCACACAAACTTAGCAAGTCTCAAAAGAAGTGGGCGACAGTAGAGAAAGAGGCATACGCTATACACTATGCCCTTGCAGAAACTAGATTATTACTTACATAACGCCAATTTCATTATTAAAACTGATCACATGCCATTAAAGTCTTTACTAGAGGCTCCCAGTACAAAACAGGAAAATACAAACATGGGCGTTGAATTTGCAAGGTTATAACGCAAAAGTAGAGTACATTTCAGGCAAACAGAACACCTGTGCCGATTTATTGTCCAGAATCCCATATCCTAGAGATATCTGAGGATACTGAAGATGAGGGAGAACCAGAGATAGACGACCGAAACTGGCAAGTAAATATACTAGATTCTGCCATGTTGAATAGAGAAAATTTTGGAAGCTCACAGACAGAACAAGAATCTGAATCAATAGCGGAAGATCCACAATTACTGCATTTTAATATGAAGGAAGAACAGGAATTGGATCCGAAAGTAATAGAAATTAAACAAAAGTTGAAAGAAACAGGTGAAAACACTTTCAAAAAGAATTTTATAGAGTTGCAGCAAGATGGGCAGTTATATTATATGAATGAAAAAGGTGAAGAGGCGGAATTGAGGAAATACATTCCGAAACAGTTAGAAAACAAGGTTTTGAGGGCATATCATGATGAAAATGGTCATCTTGGCCGTGACAAATTGTGCAAAGCCCTCAAGAAAAAGTATTATTGGCCAAATATGTTTAAGAGTGTTTATAAGTACGTTGACGCATGTGAGAAATGTAGGTTAAGAAATATGAAAACAATTAAATGTCCCTTACAAGAAACTGATATTCCTCAGTTTCCAATGCAGAAAGTGAGTTTAGATATTTCAGGTCCTCATCCTAAAACGTTATCGGGGAATGTATATCTACTTCATATCGTGGATTGCTATAGTTTATGGCCAGAGGTATATCCAATTCCAGATAAGAGCGCTGATTCTATTATTAATATTTTTCTACAAGAATATATACCAAGATTTAGTTGCCCACAGACAGTACTCACAGATAATGGAAAGGAGTTCGTAAACAAGAAGTTTGAGAAATTATTACAAGATTTGAATATCGCCCACATAAAAACTTCTTATTATAGACCTTCCTCAAATGCGAAAAATGAGAGACAACATCGGACATTATACAATATACTAGCAAAAAATGTAGAGGAACATGATAGGGACTGGGATCTTTACTTGGGACCAGCACTGGGGGCGATACGAACACACCAAAATGAAGGGACAGGTTTTTCACCATTTTACTTGCTACACGGAAGAGAACCAATACTCCCAATTGACAATCTGTTAAAACCTAGACGAAAATATATGGGGGAGGATTTTCAGGAAATGATTTTACAAGAAATGCACAAAGCACATTTAAGGTTGAGAAGCAATATAATTAAAGCCAGAGAAAGACAGAAAAAGTACGCAGATAAAAATACACAACTACAAGAATTTAAAGTAGGTGATAGGGTTTACTATAAGAAACATAGAAGAAACTCCAAATTTGATGCTCATTGGATTCCAGGATATTACATTTTAGAAAAGCTAGGTCCAGTATCATATAGTATCAAGAACCAAATTACAGGACATGTGGCACGTTCACATGTGGAGCATTTAAGACGAGATAATGAGGATAAGGGAGATGATAATAATAATAATTATTCGGAAGGGTTATACTCAGATGGACAACTCGTCAGACGAGTTAAATATGCGATACCCTCGGATTTTGGAAAAGAACTGGTACAAAAACAAATAATAACAACACCATTTTACGACGAAACTTGTGAACAAGCGGAAACAATACCGAAAACTCTTATGAGAGAAGAAAATAATACGTATGATGGTTATAATAGTGTTGAATCTATGGAGGAGGAAGTAACCGCTCCGTTTAAGAATACCAGACAAGCAGTGAAAAGGAGGATAGATAGACAAAAAGAAAGAGAAGTTAAAAGACAAAAGGGAATTAGAGAAAGTTCATCAAGTGACGAGGATATGCCACTGTTAGAAAGGTCATTAAGAAACCAAGATAGACAGATTAGGTTGGATATAGAAAGGAAAAAATTAGAGGCCGCCAGCAATGTAAATACAGAAGAACAAGATATGGATGAAAAATCAGAGACTGACGGAAATAGTAGTATGAAGGAAGATATTTTAAGTTCTCTTCGGGAAAATGAGGACATTGATGTAGAGATGGCACTTATAGAGAAAAATCTAGCATTATTGAAGAAGTGGAGATATGGCAAATAGATTAGTAAGAAATACTCTGCAGATAGCAGGAGATAAAATTGTTGTTGATTTAATGATGGTTTGGCATATAGCTGATTATATTAAGATTTTTATAGTATCGTAATTGGTATAAAACAATACCTGTAGTTAACAGTACAGATAAATGTTAAACTTGTTGTAGAGTACTGGAATAGGCATGACTTGTGTTCTTTGTAGTGAATAGAATAGAGACTAATGATGTTTGATTACAATAAGTAGTTGATTTTAATTGAACTTGATTATTATTTCATTATGTATATTTATTTTGAAAAATGTGGGGATATATGAAATCATGTTTGAATACCAAGGGGGTGGGGGGGGGGGGTGATAGTGTTCTATTTTGATTTGTCTTGACTCCAGTTATTTATGAATTGTGGTTTTATTTAGCTTGCATATTACTTTGTTGTTTATTTTCACTTGCAAAACTTATAATGATTTTACTTCTTGAGTTGCCTTGACCATGTTTAAAATAGTTTTTTTTTTTCTTTTGGCGTTCAGTTGTGGGGAGTTATAAAATATGAACTGGTCCATATTAAAGAGACTTGTTAATAGGGTCCTTGGGAGTTCTGGATGCAGAGTTACGTTCAGAAAATATGAGGCAACTTTAAGAAATGATCTTCATGGGGTAGGGAGAAATACATGGATTGAATGCCATGTTCGACAAGTAATCATATACTGTGGATATCAGTTTTTGGGGGATTAAATAATGAATAACGAATTATAAAGGGAAGTAAGTAAAGTATGTCCATTGTCAATGTGTGTGGCTATGGTATAATTATGATTGAACATGGATTGAGAGCCATGGAGGGATATAGTTGGCATTGAAAATGGCTGCGGTTGTCAGCAACGATTGGAATAAACGTGGACTGAGAGCCATGGGAGAGTGGATTAAGTAGGCCAGTTCACAAAAAGGGGGGGGGGGAAAGTGTTTTGTTATAAATTACGATTGGTTATCATGTTCAATCGTTTTGCATTGTTAAATATTAAGTATAGAAATTTTTAAGTTGTTAGAACTTGTTGGAAAAATAGTTACCAGTTGGTCGCTCTGAGTAAAGACAGCGTTAATAGAAACACATGGATGTGGGGGTTGAAATAGGAGCTGCATTAGACAGCGTTAATAGAAATACATGGATGTGGGGGTTGAAATAGGAGCTGCATTAGACAGCGTTAATAGAAATACATGGATGTGGGGGTTGAAATAGGAGCTGTATTAAACAGCGTTAATAGAAATACATGGATTGAAAAAAGAGGCGGCTGTGCTTATCATATATATTGGGCAATAGTAATTGGGGGACGCTGTGGTTACAGCATGAAAGAAGAAGTGGAAATCATAATATAGGAACAATAAAGCCATGGAGGTTGGGAAGGTGTGTTATAGATAAAGGATAGATACTAACATAGTATAAGCAAGGGGGAAAGTGCAGTCATATATTGCTGGCTGTTGTTAGCAGCGCAAATAATACAGGTTGGAGAGTAGAAATATATTTTTAATCCTGAGAGTAGAAGGGTGAAGTTTTAGATCGACGTAACTTTTGACAAGAGCATTTATTATGAAGATAATTGAAGATTATATGATTTGGGTTTTTGAAAACTTTATCTTATAAAGTTTTGAGAGTGCATGGGAGGATAAATGTGATAAATGTGACTACTTCTTACTACTTTCGGTGCGCACCAACCACTTTCCTGTCTATCCTGTGTTGTTGATGTTAGTGAGAGTATGATAAGTTGTAGAAATACATAATAATCTTCAATTTTTGTTAACCATAATTTTGATCGACATTTTATCAATGAAATGAAGCGGGTTGCTTTGCGAAGAGTATTATAAGATGAGCTTTTGTGATATAGACTTACGATATGTAAATAATATATGTGGATATTATAACGAAGAAGAAGTATAGAGTATAGGTCGTGGCGGCTGGCTATAAGATAAATTGGGATGAATAAGAGTTCCAGGTTAGAGTTAGAGGTATGTGAATTTTGTAGTTGGGAGTTGAGATAGGTTCAGATTGTTTGGTGCAAGATATGTAAGCGGATTGCTTATGATTTTACAGAAACGAAGAAGAAGTAACTTTAATTGTGTGGGATTATTGGGTTAAGTGTCTTGGGTCATAGATTTGGGGTAAATGAGTTGTGGAATTAAGACTTTTCGGGGAAAAGTCTTGTTAGGGTAGGAAGGTAATATAACAGAGTAGCCTGTTATACGGGGTTTAGTTAGGTGGCACGGCGTGCAAGGGGAAAGAAATAAATAGCTGATGCACGCGTGAGCACCGTAGCTAGGTAGTTAAGGACGCTCACGTGCTGACGTAGAGGTAAACAGGGGATTAGTTACGACTCAGCCGCCAAGCCAGCAAGATGTATCTACTTTTATAGTCGCTGTATGCATTTTGATATCACTGAAGAGTATCCCAATAAACTGAGTCAATTTTAGTTATCGTTGGCTTGACTTCCTACATGCAGTTGCTTTTGAGTCTTCTCGCACTGTTAGAGATTCTCCCTCAGGAGACTCGGGTTCGAATTCTCGGTAAAGTGTGGAGTTTTTTTCTGTCAGGAGAAAAAAGAAAACTCTAAATTGCACAATTCGCGGCGACTGCACTAGCCAGGTGGCCTTAATTCCCCATGCTCAAAACCCCTCTGCCATACACCGCAAGGTACTATATTGCAGTAAATGACAGGTCTTGACAGAGTTTAATAGCCATCTCTGTGGCGAAGGATTTACGGACGCAGTTCGTAATTATGCACAACGCGTTCAAAACACTACTGCGGGCGACATGGATACAGGCCGTTCTTAGTGGACAATACAACTACGGAGATTTGGGACGGGGTGGGTGAAAGTTAGATGAAGCTGTTTTGGACATTGAGGCAATGGGGTGAGAGTGAACCCAGTTGGAAAATGAGAAGGGTTTCCAATGTCTTACGATCAAGTTCGTGCGATGCACACGATGTGATCGCCGTGACCTGTATGTCGGCCACGCTACGATGGTCAGAATTGTATTTATACAGAAGAGTATTTATACCGGTTTCTGGGAACAACTGTTAACATCAGAGAGGTGTTGCCTAAATCTGTCGGGTAGACGTAGAGTTGTTTGCCGGATATATCTCATGTTGTTTGTTTGTTGCGTATCCCTTACGGGACGTTGCAGTCAACACCAGCATTTTCAGCTGCTGTTGATGTACTAGGCAAGTGTTACGTTCAGTAGTTTGCCATTGCTTTCTGAACGACCGGACCCTATACCTTTTTCGAAAAAAACCAGCACCGCCGTGTTTCGAACCCGGGTATACGGGCTCACAAACCGCGTTCGCAAGCCCTTTAGCCACAGAGACCGGTATGTTACAACGTGTGAAATGATCGCATAGATAACATTGCGGCTCGTGCAAGAGAAATCCTCACGGTTGTAGAAAATGGTCTTAGGGAATGCCAGACTCTGAGTTTGAAGGGCACGTGGACAGGTCCAACGAAGTCAAACATTTCGTGGGCTTTTGACGGAAGTCAATATTATCCTGACAAAGCCATCGGAGACGTAACAGTTGGGAGAAAGGAATATAACCCTTACAAAAGGGAGGATGGGAGAAGGTATACAAAAGGAATGCGTGCGAGTCAGTTGGTTTGTAATAAACCGTCGTGCATAGATCAGCGGAACTAAAGAGACTGTTAGATTTAAGAAACTGACAGCAGACGAAGAAATAGTGAAGGAAAGTCTGATGCTGGGATGAAAGTTTGAGAAAAAGGTAATGAAGTCCTGGAGATCAGAGAAAGACATGTCTGAAACACCAAAGCAGTAATCGATACACCATACCCCCCCCCCCCCCCCCCCCCGTAGAGCTCCGGGAGTCTACCGGTGTACTGACTTCATACCTGGTGCTCCAGATAGTCAATGAAAAGGTAGGACAACTCGGAACCATCATAGTGACCATAGCCACCCCGCTAATCTGGTCGAAATAGTCCTCATTGAATCCATATGAATTGAGAGTGAGGACTAACTCTGCGAGACGCAACAGCGGTCCGGTGGCTATGGCGAGGCCGTGCCTTTTGTCAAGAAAAATTCCAAGACTTCTCTAAAGTGAAGATATGGTGTTGAGAAAGGAATGTGAAACTGATGGAATCGAAGATAGAGATAGCGTGTTTTGAGTCTTTGATATACGAAGGGAGATAAGCAACCAACGACTGAAATATGTTGCATAAGAACTCTGAAGTCCGTTTAGTAGGACAAGGGCAGGCAGAGATGATAGGTCTACCTGGGTTGCCTGGCTTGTGTATCTTAAGCAGCATATAAAAGGTTGGTTTGCGAAAGCAACTATCATCGATAAACAATGTGGTGGCAGAGCGGAGCAAAGACCTTGCCAGATGATAGCATTCGTCACGTTCTTGACCATGAGTGTTGTTTATTGACGGGCCCATCTTCTGGCTGTGGTCTGTAGAAAGTTGCACTCCCAAGTTGTTTGTTACCTTCCTGTATATACAAGTCTGTCCTCCAAACCACTAACGCTCCTCTATTGTCGGCAGGTGTGATAACTATGTGATCACGACAAGTCACATGCTGTACCCAGCAACTCATCGCACGTTGTGCACTGACTCCAGCAAAATGCATGTACTTGCCAGGGCTGATTCTGTCCCCAGCCATCAATAATACATTCAACACTGACTACAACCAAACACTTTATTGTCCAGATCTATTCTGAACTCAGCTTCTCTGTTTTCCTCAATACATCATATAGCGCCTTTCCGTCTCAGCTATTTGTTGCGCTGACCCATTCCTAGTTATTACTTTAACTCTGCCCAGCCATTTGTTACACAAATCCACTCATAGATATTCATCCCTACCCAGCCATTTGTTACACAAATCCACTCATCAGTTTACTTACTAACTTGACAGTTGCTACTGTTAACTACTCTCCCAGACAGTTGCTTGCAAGTAATCATCATGCATTGTCTTTACTCCTTCAGAAGCGTAGGGCCATTACTTGAGCCGATTCCGTTTATGAAGCGGATCACTGCAGTAGTCTGTGTGCTTCTTCCTGACTATACAT
The DNA here is from genome assembly GCA_014155875.1 of Cepaea nemoralis. Taxonomy (NCBI): domain Eukaryota; kingdom Metazoa; phylum Mollusca; class Gastropoda; order Stylommatophora; family Helicidae; genus Cepaea; species Cepaea nemoralis. Next base: position 299,768 of record JACEFZ010020417.1, read on the forward strand.
GGCATTCTGACGGCTCCAAGGTTATAGTCTGGGCAGAAAATAGTGAACACATATGAAATTATTGTGGCCTTGCTGACATGTTTTGTGTGTGTGTGTGTGTGTGTATATATGTGTGTGTATGTGTGTGTGTGTATGTGTGTGTGTGTATGTGTGCGTGTGCGCGCGCGCGATATATGTGGACGATATATGGCCGTACTAGGGTCATCGTGTTATTTGTATTGTTCCGTGGTATCTTCCACAACATCAATGCTCAGTGTAACGGAAATTTATCACACATGTTCATTAGATGGTGTACCATGTTGGGTCGAAATTTATTATTTGTTTGGCATTGAATCAGTTTAAGGAGGGATTTCGTTTCTAGACATTTTCAGCCCTCTCAACTTTATTTGATCTATTTTGAGACGTATTATCATTAAATCTTCTCATTCTAGGTTCAACCTTCAAGATGTAATATTCTTGCTCATTCACTCATTACATCCTTCCTCGCTCCATAAGAATACAACAATTAAAATAACTTACAAACCACAAGGAATACCAGCGATGGTTCATATAATCTCTAGAATCTTGTATCTTACATGTTTTGTTCACAATCGATTCAAATCAAATGTATCGTTCACGGTACATAAATATTAAACTAAATTCTTATCATAAAGATAAACACAATACAAGTCTGTTCTTAGCTCTTGTGAGGCCACTATATCATAGTAGTCTGAACGACGTGTCCACTTCTACGTCCAGACTCCAACTGTCCGCAACTCAAGTACCTCTCACACGTCACGAACGAACGAACAAACTTTATTTTCTAAGAGTAACATATTGGGCACGCAGGCCCGTCTTACATTCGGCCCTTCCAATCACTCATCTTTCGTTCATCAGTGCATAGTGCATTTACATAGGAAACAACATTGTCATATGAATGTTGTAAGCATAAACAATGCATGTTACCATGTTATGAGACAAATCCCCCACCCACCCACCCATCCCCTATCCATCCGCGTGTCCCCCACTCACACATCCACCACCCAACCACACACATACCCACAGGCAAATACATGACCCCATCCATCCACCCATCCCCCAACCCACACATCCCACACACCCACCCACATACACCATCTCCACACACACACACATACACACACATCCCACCCACACCCCCCCCCCACACACACACCCACCCACACACACCCACCCACACACAAACCCAGGCACATATGCATGCAATCACCCATCCATACCCACCCACACATCCCCCACCTTCACACATCTCCCCACCCACACGCACACATCCTCCACCCATCCCATAACCTACCAACACTCACCCACCCACATATCCTCCACCACCCACCCACACACCCCCAACTACTCAGCCAAACACACATCCCCCAACCACATATCCAACACCCACACACACATATTCCCGCAAACTCACATATCCTGCACTTACCCACACACAAAACCCACACCCATCCACACATCCCCCACTTACACACATATCACCCACCCACACAATCTCCCCTCCCCCACACACACATCCCCCCCACACACATCCCATACCCACACACAAATCCCCTCCCACCCCTAACCTACACACACTCACCCCTCACACATCCTCAACCCACCCACTCGCCAACCACGAGCACTAACTAGCTCGTGATTCCCATCTGAAGCTGCCTGAACTATCACTTACAGTTAATCAAAATTTTCACATGTTCGGCGTTAGCGAAAGTCGATTAAATAGCAACACCTCAGATGATGACACCGCTATCAGAGGCTTTAAAACCATTAGAAGAGATCCCTATCAGAAACAAGAGACGGGCTATTGCAGTTTATATTTCTAACTCGCTTAATGCCCACCGTAGGCTAGATTTTGAAACCTGTGAGATTGAGTGTGTATGGCTTGAGGTTAAGCTTCAAAATCGCATACCCCTAGTAGTTGGCTATCTTTATCTAAACCCAAGTGCAGGAAATATCTGGTATGAAAACTTCATCACTATGATGGATGTAGTCTTTAGTAATGCTAGAGAAATAATACTGCTAAGCGACTTCAAAATAGACACTAACAAATCAAACAAAACATGGGAAAACGTAATAGAGTCATACAACTTCCAACAGTTAGTCATACAAGCCACTAGAATAACAAATTCATCTGCAACACTTATAGATCATATCTATACTACGTGTGCTGACAACATCACAGAATGTACTGTACCTATTAATGCAATGAGCGATCACTAACCAGTATGTTGCACGTGGTCGAAAAGAGGTACCAAAACTCCCAAACACAAACATATAAGTATAAAATATAGAAATTACAAAAACTTCAATCAGATGCCTTCTTACAAGACTTGCTCAACTCATCTCTGGACGATGTTTACCAGCTTCCTGACCCAGATGATGCTCTGGAGCACTGGCTGAGGACCTTTCTAAGCGTATTTGATAAGCATGTTCCATTTAAGGAAGTTCGTGTTAAACATCACACTAAACCACCGTTGATCACACAGGAGGTAGTTGAGCTTATGAGAGACCGGGACAGGGTACATAAAAATAGGGTTCTAACTATGTACCGTCGTCTGAGAAACAAAGTTCAATATGTTATTCGAAAGGAAAAGAAAAACTATTTAAAGAACTTAATAATAGATAAAACCAACACTAAAGATATATGAAAAGCAATTAATACCTTGACAAACAAACACAAATCTTCACAATCGTTACCATCAAATCAGGTTACATGTGATCAATTCAGTAGTTTCTTTCAGTCTGACATAAACCAACTGAAGGCCGCAATACCAGATGTGCCTCATGACATATCTTTATTATCATCATTCTGTGAGAGCAAATGCTATGGAGACATTCCCATAAACATACCGCTAATGACGACCACTGAAGTATTTACTCATCTCAGTAGCCTAAATAACAATAACTCATCAGGACTAGATGGAATCAGTAATCGGATCCTTCGCTATGCTGCACAGGCGATCTGCGAGTCACTAACTTTTATATACAATCAATGTCTCACCAAAGGTCACTTCCCATCAGCCTTTAAAATCGCTAAAGTGTATCCTCATTTAAAAGCTGGTTCATTAGACGATTGTATCATGAGTAATTATAGGCCAATTTCCATATTATCCTCTTTATCCAAACCGCTAGAAAAGCACATCTACAAAACAACACTAGAGCACTTAGTTCGCCACAAACTTATAGCTGACAGTCAGTCAGAATTTCGGCCAAAATATTCCTGCCATACGGCCCTAGCATGATAGAAAACTGGCATCAAAATATTAACGACAATGGAACGATGTTTATAGACTTTAAAAAAGCATTCGATATGATAGATCATACTATCCTAATTAAAAAACTAGAAACAATGAAAGTAAGCTTTAATATAGTGACATTAATAAACTCATTCTTATTAGACAGAAAACAAGTAGTATCACACAATAAATCTCTATCCCAAGCTATTACCATTAATATTGGAGTACCTCAGGGGTCTATACTTGGCCCTTTGTTATTTGCCATTTATATAAATGATCTTCCCTTATATCTGTCATCGTCCTGCGATTTATTTGCAGATGACTGCACAGCATATACACACGCTATTGATCGTAATGTGCTAGAATTATCCTTGCAACAGGAAATAAATAGTGTAGTTAACTGGAGTCATGCAAACCGCATGCAAATTAACATTTCTAAAACAAAATCTATGTTAATAGGCACGAGGCAAAGACTTCACACTCTAAACTCGCAGGGAACTCTTCGGCTGCACATTGGTAGCACACCTATAGAAAGTGTAACTGAGCACAAGGCACTGGGTCTTATCATAGATCAAAATCTATCCTTTAATTCCCATGTTCATGCTCTAGTTAAACAAATAGCCAAAAAAGTATACCAACTTGCCAAAATTAAAAACTTCCTCGACGAAAACACAAGAAAGATATTCTATACTTCCCACATACAAACACATATTGATTATTGCTCCACAATCTGGGATGGATGCTCCAAACCAATAACAAAACGCCTTTATTCGCTCCAGAAAAGGGCAGTGCGTCTAATCAATGGTGATAAGTTTACAGACAATTCTAACCTACACGAACGTCTTCAGTTACTGCCACTCCCCAAACGCCTACTTTTTAATAAGGCTAAACTAACTCACAAAATCCTATTTCAAAATGCCCCAAGCTACCTTTGGCCATTGTTTAAATATAACGCAAGACATAGTGAACGACTAAATATACTTCATGTCCCTAAACCTAGGATAGACTTATATAAAACAAGCTTAGCATACTCTGCCACTCAGTTGTGGAATAATCTTCCACAAGAAATCAAAGACACCACCAATCATTATACATACAGTCGCAACCTGTTTGAACACTACCTCAAAACAGACTACATGCCCCCTTAAAAAAACAAACAGCAACAAAGACAATAATAATGGTAAATTATCTCGAACGACAACTAGCCGCAAAATGTGTGGCACGTTACACCCGCCTTGGGTATTTATGATGCCCATGTTAAACCTCAACGAGTCAAGTATTATTGATTATTTTTCATGTGTTTTAATGCTTATTGTTCTTTTGTTGTCAAAGAATTGCTTCATAAGAGATGTTGAATGAAAGAATGTATGAGAGGAAATAGAGAAGAAGGGCAGAATGTCAGACGGGCCTGCGTGCCCAATTCTTAAGCCCTTTGAAAATAAAGATTTTCGTTCGTTTCGTTCGTTTTCGTTCGTTCATCTTGCACGCGATCTATTCTCTCCACACTTCTCACTTGGTCAACACACCTTCATTCAATCATCTTTGCACTCAGATAATCACTGGCATCTAGCACCCCATGGCATTACATTAGACAGCTACAGTTTTCTACAGGATAGTTAGTCAGCCCTGAAAGTCAACCCCTCTTGGTCGCCTCTTTCGACAAGCATGGTAAGTTATAGTGTTACTATCCTTTGCTTTCCTTAACAGCCACGGTAGTTAAACAGTTGTTGCATATCCTGTGCAGGACGTAGCAGTCAAATCCAGCATTTGTTGGTTGTTTAGGCTTACTGGACAAGTTTTACGTTCAGTAGTTTGCCATTGCTTTCTGAACAACCGACAATCATACCATTGTATAAAAATCAACGCAGGATGGTCTGCATTCAAATAGTCCGCAGCTGTGTTTCGAACGCGGTATATGGGATTACGAATTGCATCCGCAACCCCTTCGCCACAGAGAGTATTGAAATAAATTAAATATGAATTATAAGAAGAGTTTGGAAGGTTTCAGACATGGCAGAGGAACTGGAGCCATATCTTCGACACGTAGAAACAGGTTTGAGAAATGCAGAGGGTATAATGTAGATCTTGATACTTCTTTCGTAGACTACTTTAGGGCATCAACTTTGTTCGACATCAGAAATTGTGGAACATAAGAGTAAATATTGAGTTTCCAGCATATTAATCCACTTGATTGAGCTATTATATCATGAACGTCAAGCTGCTGTCATGTTAGCCGATGAAACACCCAACTGCTCTGAGATACAAGGGCTAGTAAGGCAGGACTTCGTTGTTTCTCAATGTCTCTTCCACACCTGTAATGAAAATGTAATGAGAACTAATAAGTCCAGGGTCATTTTTTATCTTATCATCATTGATGGAAACCGAATAGCAAAACTCATATCAGATAGATGATATTCTGCACAGGGACAAACCACAGCAGCTGCATATCGGTACAGCACAACACTGCCTCGGATGAATTGGCAATCGAGCGTGGTGGAGTATGACAAGCATGGCCAAAATCAACGCCGATGCCGAATCCACTCTGAATAAGATCCCTACAGAAAGAAAACAAATAGAGCTGCTGAAAAAAAAACATAAGACTAAAAACCAGCCAACTCTATCTGATAACACCGGTAGTGAGTTCATCTAAGGAAACAAACAACCTGAACTCAAGACACATGCGACACAAACAACGACGCAAACATAGACACACACAATGACAAAAACAACGACACACACAACGACACACACAACGACACACGCAGATCAAAACAAAGCTAGAATCATCCTCCAAATGCACGAAGAAGCTGTATCAGTGTGATAGACTAAAGCGACTGGAAAACAAGGCCGTCAGACAGCTAATCAAATCACCGAACCACATACAACAAAGGAAATAACTGTCATTACTGTCATTTACTGCCAATATTGTACCTTGCGGTGTATGGCAGAGGGGTCTTTGAGCCTGAGGAATAAAGGCCGCCTGGCTAGTGCAGTCGCCGCGAACTGTGCAGGTTAGGATTTTCTTTTTGCCCCCGACAGAAAAAATCCCACACCTTACCGAGGGATCGAACCCGGGTCTCCCGAACGAGAGTCCGGCGTTCTAACCACTCGGCCAGCCGCTCCTCAAGGAGAAGGAAATAAGTCAAGAAGCCAAATTTAGAAACACGAACATAGAAAAGATAAAACATAAAGGCCCCAAATATAGCAAGTCTACACACAATACAATAGTTGAACTGAGCCAAAACAATCTTCTCAAGCAAGTCTACACACAATACAATAGTTGAACTGAGCCAAAACAATCTTCTCCAAAGAAGCGACAAGAGGGGATCCTTCTAGGAATCGTCATTAAGAGCGCTGAAAGTAACTTTGAATATGATTTACAAGAAGTACAGGCAGGTTTCAAACAGTATTGAGGAATCAGGGACTATTTCTTCAACAGAAAAACCACCTTTGATAAATGCATATATTACAATGCAGATCTTACAATGTAGAGATATGCGGGTGAGTGCTCGGCCTCCGCTAGCAGAAGTGGAATGAAGACAATGCAGACTCTCTCAGGTTGGGACTGGGCAGCTAAACAATGGCGCCACTTACGCCCTCAATCGAACAGTGGTAGCATGGTGGTTAGTACTCCTGTCTGCCAAGACAATAGTCCCGGTTTAATCCACAGAAGAGGTAGGGTTAGTTTTTATTTTTTCATCATTACCGATGTGGGGTCGACCTTACTTGATAAAAGTAGGTCCCAGAGAACTTTCAAAACATTTTATTGGAAGGAAGGATGGAACGAACGAACGAACGAACAAACATTATTTTCAAAGGGTAACAAATTGGGAACGCAGGCCCGTCTTACATTCGGCCCTTCTTACATTCGGCCCTTCCAATCACTCATCTTTCTTTCATCAACAGTGCATAGGAAAAAACATTGTCACATGAATTTTGTAAACATAAACAATGCATATTACTATGTTATGAGACACATCAACCACCCACCCACACATTCCCCATTCACTCCAACTCCACCACCCAACCACACACATAACCCACACACACATACATACCCCCACCCATCCACCACATCCCTACACCTACACATCTCCCCACCCACACACATCTCTCACCCACCACACATCCCATCCACCCACACCCCAAGCACACATACATTCCCCAACCCACACATCACCCACAAACAAACACCCACCCACCTACACACATCTCCCCACCCACTCACATATCCTCTACCCGTCCCATTACCCACCAACAATCACTCACCCACATATCCTCCTCCACCCACACACCTCCAACCACCCATGCCAAACACACATTCCTTAGCCACACATCCCACACACACACACACACATCTCCCCGTCAACTCACATATTCCGCACCTACCCACACACAAATTCAGCACCCAGGAATTGTCTTGGCAGGCAAGCAGGAAAGGAAAGAAGACGAGGAGGATTTCTAGCCACTAACCTCATA
>JACEFZ010020418.1:0-2500 GCA_014155875.1 Cepaea nemoralis
GAAATGGTAAGCTGTTTAAAGAAATCGTAATATGCCCATGAGGTACATTTGCATGATGTAAATGCTACCGTATTGTAGTTATATGTCCCGCTGCTGTGGTGAAGATTTACAATCGCAATCTCGCATAGTTCGAAACACGGAAAACACCTCTGCAAGCGATTTGGAAGCAGGCTGCTTGTGCTGGTATTTTCTTTTAATAAAAAATTATGCATGTCGGTCGTTCAGAAAAGCAGTTGCAAACTACTTGAATGCAAACTTACCTAGAAATCACAAACAATGCTTGTGACTATGTGTTTTAATTGTTTCAGCTAAAGTACGGTGCCGTGGAAAGACCATGTATACACATGCATACGTTATGGACGAACATTGATATCACACACGAATTGAACTGATCAGTCACATCGCTACCATCATGGGTTTAGTTATTATGCCCTTTTTGTACACAGTGTGTAACAAAACAACTGTCTGTCAATACAGCATGATGCAAGTAATTCCAATATGTTTCATTTTATAATTGAATAATAAATTTAGCTGATATGTGCTTTCTCTGTATGTCTGACTGAAGCTATTGTCAGGTATAACGATTTGAACTTGATAAACATCAGTCCATGAAGGATAATTGTATGGTCTGGCGTTGCTGTGGAGGGGGACAGATAGAAATACAAATATTAGATTTTTAAGAGCATGAATTTTCCCCATTGCAACATACGCCTGAGAGTCCTGGACACTTACTAAACAAGCTGAGCAGCGCATAAATGCCCTTGAATATAAATGTTATAGACGGGGTTTAATAATATCTTGCATATAGGAAAGAACAAATGCATCCATACGACAAGACCTAAATATTGAAGAAGGTTGGTTACTAAAGGACGATAAAACAAAGAACATTTAAACATTTTGGTCACTTGGAAGGTCATGAAGGTTTGGAGAGAACAATCACGGAGGGGTATATGCACCGGAAAGAGAGGAAGAGGAAGGCCAAAGGGAAGATGGGTGCAGGATGTGACGGATGATCACCAGATGGTTGTATCGGACGCGGGTCATCTTGCTTATGACCGAGACGTTTTCTGGAAGGTTGTTATGGGCAGCGAGGTTCTGCAAGGGACATGCTACTGAATGAATGAATGACGTTGCTTTGTGTCTTCGTGGTTTGTCAGCCCATCCACGGCCACAGGATGCAAAAAATATAAATGTCTCTTTACACACTTTAAGGTGCATTGGGCAATTGTTGTTGGGCTCATAGCTGTATAGATCAATGGGCACTGGTGTGTGATGTACCACATCGCCGACTTTACTTCCAAGACAGTTCCTGGCACCTATTTTAATTGATCCAAATGCGGATCTAACCACTGACCACAGGATCGGCAGGCGGGCGTCTAGGCACTACACCACCGTGGCTCCCACAGGAAGAGGAGGTAAGTATGCCACTCTTCTTTATTTTATGTAATACACTTAGTTGACGCTGTGAATCGAAACTATGGCTCCAGTGATCAGATCTGGTTGGCAACAAATCTCTTTCATAGCATACAGATTTCTCCAGAGTTCAAATCGAGCGAACGCACCAAAGAAGTTTATGAATATATATTATATATATGTAGTTAAAAAGTTACATGCACATCTTGTTACAGAACGTCGCAGTAAAACCCTAGCATTTGTATGCTGTTTGCGATCTCTTGGCAAGTTTACATCAGTAGTTTGCCATTGCTTTCTGAACGACTGGCACCCATACCATTTCGTAAAAAAAACCAACGCGATGCTGTCTGCTGCCAAATCACCCGCAGTTGTGCTTCAAACGCAGTATGCGGGATACGAACTGCGTCCGTAACACCTTCACCACGGAAATCGGCTCCTATATGTTTAAAACAACTAATTAAAACAACATTACACATACTCAGCTGACAGACTCATTGAACACTATGCAAACCGCACCAAGAGAAGCAATCAAGTCCACTATCGTAAATGAGACATCAACAGTTGACATGGCATCGTTTACTTCCCCTTGTTATATAGCCGTTAAATGAACCGGTTTCCCTAATGTTCACAAGTAACTGAATACCATATTATCCCAGCGGTGACCTAAAATACCATTACAGGTCCCTAACGACCAGCTAATCAATGTTCAGCAGTTTAATGAAAGGCAATGCTTAATGACCACATTTTGCATTAAGCCAATGGAACTGATGTTTTTATAATGGAGCGTTCAGTAGCGAAGAACTCACTTTGCGTATTTGTCTTCGCTGGAAACTATCATCATGTGCCAGGTCCCGTGTAGAATGTCACAGTCATCACGGTCCGCAGGCAAGATTCCAGATCCTTGCCAGTTTCTGGCTCGTGAGATTTCATGGCCAGGGTGTCTTTTATCTCCTGCGTTCTTGTCCGAGTAGATCGATTCCTGCATCTTCTGCCAGGAACCATGTTTTCCATCACTGTCTTTCCATCACTGTTCTTTCCATCACTGTTCTTTCATCACTGTTCTTTCCAAACCACTGTTTTTCCATCA
>JACEFZ010020418.1:7500-20000 GCA_014155875.1 Cepaea nemoralis
TCTTAAACTTCCGGTATACTGATGCCGAGATAGTGGGTTCAACCCCTACATCGGTCACTAGGACTTAAATGTTGACTTCCTGTCCTAGACTTGGGAATGTAAATTACAAGTACCTCTGAAGTCGGAGTGCGTTCTCCCGATGGCGGGGGACACTGGTAATAGGGAAAGCGAATCCACAAGCAAAATCAGGCCCAGTTCACTAAAAGTAGTAGCACGTGTATGGATTACCCTCAAATTCACAGCCAGCGAAAGTAAACACCAAACAATAAGTAAAACAAATATCAACGTCATCAAAACACCAGATGGCAGACATGACTGGGGGATACGGTAGTGCAGGGCTAGCACGCTTTCCTGACAATCTGATGTAATCATGGGTTCAAATTAACTTCAGAAAAGAATTTCGCTTTTCACTGCATCTTCACAAGCAGGATAACTTTTCTAATACTTTAGCACTATTTCATGAGAGAACCGTGTCACCTGCATATTTAAGGTCTGAGACTTGGTTCCCCCCTCCCCCCTCCCATTTATGAATGGATCACTATGACAGTTGAGTTTTTGTCCAGTACATGCTGCTGTAGTGGGAAAACGAGCAGGCGGACAGATTGGCTGGGTCTGCCCACTTGATGGGTATCGGTGCATGATTAGACAGATTAGATTAGGTTAGACAGACAGACAGACAGACAGACAGACAGGCAGGCAGGCAGGCAGGCAGGCAGGCAGACAGACAGACAGACAGACAGACAGACAGACAGACAGACAGACAGACAGACAGACAGACAGATTATATTTGAAATCGTGTGTATAGTGCAGAAGAACAGACAGATCATCTCAGCTTGGAGAGAAAGATGCTGCAGGGAGTAACCAGAGGATTTGGTCGACACTCAAAACTCAAGGAAAGGTCAGACGGAAATATAATCAGACTGTTCCTGATACCATTATTACTGGAACTCTTCGCTGGCTGTTGCAGATAAGGATGGAACACGTATGGAAATGTCCCGAGTGCATTTATGTCGGTTCTTGATTGGTTAGTTAGTTGCATATCCTTTACATGACGTTGCAGTCAATCCTAGCATTATTTGGCTGCTGTAATTCCTGGGCAAGTATACGCTCAGTAGTTTGCCATTGCTTTCTGAACGATCGACACCTAATACCATTTCATAAAAATCCAACGTGAGACGATCTGCTACCAAATCGCCGATAGCTGTGTTTTGAACGCGGTATGCGGGATTCCGAACTGCGTCCGTAACACCTTCACCACGGAGCGGATTGGTACATATACTGAATAACGAGTCACACAAGGTGAGCCTCTTTGGACACTAATAGTTAACATGTTCAATGCTACACGAATAGTAGCTTGGTTCAATTAATAATGGAGGACGGAAAACAGGGAGTGGAGATGTGTCACAGTTCTGACTAAAATGTTCTTAATATGGTAGCAGACATGCATTATATATCACATTAAAGCGGGTTGCATAGGGAAAACAATTGTATATAAGCTAAAGGCAGATACGGGAAGTCGCTTAAGATGATTAATCATCCAATATCCCTTAATCAGTTAAAAAAGTTCGTTGCAAATCCTTTACACGACGTTGCAGTCAACCCCAGCATTTGTTGGCTATTTGTGATCTCTTGACATGTTTACCTTCAGTGGTTTGTCATTGCCTTCTGAACCACCGGCACCCATACCATTTTATAAAATAACCAAAGCAAGGCGGTCTGCTGCCAAATCGGAAGTAGCTGTGTTTCAAACGCGGTATGCGAGATTACGAAATGCGTCCGTAACTCTTCGCGGCGGAGCCGGCCACTTAATCAGCTAACTACCTTTAATCCAGCTTCTAAATGGTGTATTTTTAATTACTGTGGGTTTTTTTTTCTTTTCTGCTGTTGAAAATATTACCGTTCCAAGTTTTGCATTCGCCCTCTGTGAACTCATGCAACATAAAAGGTACATAGAAAACTTGGTACGGCAATATTTTTTTAAAAACCCCACAGTCATTAAAAATACACCCTTTAGTATGCTAAAACACCACGTTAAGCAGACGACGTGAATGCACAGCCGGCTGTAGCTCAGCAACGTACAGTTTCAACACTGAACGCAACAATCGTCATTAAGCTTGTAACATTCTCCATAAGCCGTTCAGACGTCACTCTCGTCAGAGTTGTTCAGTCAAGCTGCCACTGTCCCGCCATGCAATTTGATTGTCGCATAAGAAATCGCAGATTTTAGCTTAGCCGATGTGTGATTTTCATGTCGGATCCATTTTCACAGATGATTTTTCTCAGGCGCTTCCAGATGTAGATGATGTTTTTTGTCGATGAAGAGGTTTGGCTAATTTGAAATTCGTGTTTTGGGTGTTTTTTGAGCCGGTTGAAGCTTCCTTGGAACGTTTCTCAGGCGGTGTTTTTATTGTTATTTACCCGCTTGTGGGAACTCAATGTCAAGATCTAATTACGGGATGGAGATGAATCGGGGTGGAAGGTTTAAATCTTACAATTTCTTGTTTCTGTGTGTATGTCTGGAGTCTATAGGTAATTGAAATATGTATTCGCGGGTTGCAAAGGCAAAGGATTCCCCCCCCCCCCCCACCTTACACAGGCACACAGGTTCGCTCTCTCTCTCTCTCTCTCTCTCTCTCTCTCTCTCTCTCTCTCTCTCTCTCTCTCTCTCTCTCTCTCCGTTATAGAATGTTTATAGAAGCAGACACGTGGACATAAGAAGAAGAAATAAAGAACGCAAGTATAAAAGAAAGCAAAATCATTTAATAATCATGCAAATAAGGAAACAGAGAAAGAAAAAGAGAAAGAAAAGACAGACAGACAGACAGACATGCAGGTCAGGCAGGTAGCCAGACAAACAGACAGACAGGCAGGTAGACAGGCAGGTAGACAGGCAGGTAGACAGACAGGGAGGCTGGCAGGCAGACAGACAGACAGACAGACAGACAGACAGACAGACAGACAGACAGACAGACAGACAGACAGATGAATTAATGAATGCATTAATGGATATAAGGACGGACGGACCGACTGACCGACCGACCGATCAACTAAGACAGACAGACAGACAGACAGACAGACAGACAGACGGACGGACGGGCGGACCGACGGACGGACGGACAGACAGGCAGGCATGCAGGTAGACTGGCAGGCAAATAGACAGACAGACGAATAGACGGACGGACAGACAGACAGACAGATGGACGGATGGACAGAGTGACGAAGAGATGGAGAAATGGAGAGATGGATGGATGGATGGATGGATGGATGGATGGATGGATGGATGGATGGATGGATGGATGGATGGAGAGCATCTTTGCGATGGACACAATAGTTTATATAAGGCTATACAATACTACTAGCAATAAGGGTCAAGAAAATTATCGGGCAATGTCCTCTTATTCCGTTACTGCAACCATCTTTTAACACTCGGCTTCTCCATTAATAATAATGATTAAAAAATTAGATTTCCGTTTGTACAACTTGAGCAAACCAAAAGCCTTAAATTGGATCCTTAAATTTGATTGCGCAGGCCATCGAATGACACTGGGCACATTACACAGACATGCGCAGATTATCCGGAAGCGATCGGCATTCTGGGAGTGATCGAGCAGAAATGGTTATAAGTAACCGTTGAATTATTTAAATCACTGACTTGATATTCTTTGTTACCCTTATCTTGCTTTTCTGTTGGTTGACAGCTGATGCACATTCATCTCAGTGTAACTGCCGCGATAAGGGTTTGGTGAAGAAACGTTTTATCTCATGCTTCAAAGTCAGAAGACGAATCAGTGTTACCATGTAAGTCCCGTAGAACTGATTCATGCGATGAGCTGGTGTACAGGGTCGCCTGAGCCGTGACAAGGGCTTGCACCTACTGGACTGTGTCTGGTATAGAGAATTTCCTCCTGACCCGATATTAAATTACCACCCCTGCGAGGACTGTATTGCTGAGATGTTTTTCCCCTCTCCAAGCTCAGACACGAACTACGAGGGTAAGTTAATAAGTAAGTCACAAATGGCTGTAGAAAAATAACTAAGTATGATAACAAATTGAAACCAGTTTATTTGTATACATACATTGTCCCTTTATTTCTCAACATAATTTCCACCAACATTGATGCACTTATCCTATCGTTTTATCAGTCCTCCCAAACCGGCTGCATAGAACTGCGTGCTTTGTTTTCATGTATCTGCCATCCCACAGAACTGTGTGACTTACATACTGACTCGCTTTCGTAACTTTTTCTAACCAACTATACACCGCTTTACGGGATAAACATTTGTCAGCATAAATACTGAAAACCACACTTTGGCGGGAGACATTTCGCGAATGACGCTGATGTGAATTTGAAGTGAAAACGTGGTTTAGAAAACAGAGCATTCAGTTCTAAGCAGCCGGTTTGGGAAGACTGATAAAACGATAGGATAAGTGCATCAATGTTGGTGGAAATTATGTTGAGAAATAAAGGGACAATGTATGCATAAAAACAAACTGGTTTCAAGTTGTTATCATATTTAGTTATTTTTCTACAGCCTTTTGTGACTTACTTATTGACTTACCCTAGTATATATGCAAGACACAAACTTGAACTTAACAGCCCTGCAGAGACATTTTAGGATATAACTCTGTGATGATTCATACCAACACAGGAATAATATCAATGCCGGCATCAATCATACCCCGCTTAAACCCACCTTTGTACCGTAGTGGAGGCCAACGGATACTTGTCTATACTGGCAAGAGTTAATATCAAATTAAATTATAGCATCACTCTGCATCAGTCACCATACTGGCTTAAGCTGAATGGGTTTTGACCTAGCTTGGGAATGTTATCAGTTCAGTTCAGTTATCAGTTATCAGTTGGGGTATCTTCATTGCACTCCGGACATGTCCATAGGTGCTCAGATCCTCCCCCTCAGCATATGCATCGGCGTCCGGTGGCTAATAGTGCCAGTTCTGTGTTGGTTGACGAGGCGCTTTGTTTTCCCGATGTACCTCTCGCGTCTGGCTGTGCCGATTCTTACTCCCAGGTCTTTCATCCTGGACAGCGATGTGGAATAACTGACGTCAAAGTCCTCTGTTCTCGCCATATCTTTAAGGACGTTAATAACATCGGCACGATCCATAGGCTGGCCATCTACAGGGGGTGCAGGGCCAGCCAGTTTGTCAATTCGTTCATTTCCCTCGACTCCCGCATGTCCCGGGACGAAGATGAAGGTGACTTTACGGACAACAGACTTCCGCAGCGATTCAGTCCACTGTCTACGTACAGATCCAGCTTCGACCTTCTGAATCATGCTCATTGAATCACTTAGTATACACACGTTGGCATAATGCTGTGATTCCAGCCATATGAAAGCCTGTGTAACTGCCATCACCTCCATCGTCATGCTGCTCGTGGTCATAGAGTGGCACCACTGGATTCACATTTTAAACGCATTCTGCGTGCGCCCGCCCTCTTACCACGTTGTGTCCTTGCTGGTCGTCTGGTCGTCATGTTAGGCTTAACTATCGCCACCGGGCGTTGTTCTTCCACCGATGTCTGGTATTTTATTGTCAACAGACTGCAAACTACTGCCTAGAAAGTTTCGGATATTTACTTAACTGTTTCAGTGCCAGAAAAATAATAAGTTGGGACCATACACGGTACACAATCAAATCAACAAGTATAATGTAAATTTCCTTTCCCTGAGCATTAGAATTGCTGAAGATACCACGAAACAAATCAAATAACACGGGGACGCTAGTATGGCGATTTATCGTCCTTCTGTCCAAATGGGAGGTGCGTGACCGTGGCGATATAGTATCCTTCGATAATTAATCATTTAATACATTTGCTTCTTTACTTCTTTACTTCTGTATCCCGCAAAGCAATTTGTCTGAATGCCAAGAGTAGAAGGACATTTGAGGCCACAGATATGTCGTCTCTATGTACAATGTTGAGAAGACCACTATGCATGTACTGCGTTAGGCATATTCACAAACAGCAGATGGTTACTCACAATACGACTATACTGTCGCCATTTTGTGCTCACCTCACTGAAAGAGTAGATCTGGAGGGTGTTCTGACAGACTGTAGTCATTGTGTGGTTACCTTATTGAAAGAGTAGATCCGAAGGGCGTTGTGACAGACTGTCGCCATTGTGTGTTCACTTTACTGTTGTGATAGACTGTCGCCATTGTGTGCTCACCTTATTGAAAGAGTAGATCTGGAGGGTGTTCTGACAGACTGTAGTCATTGTTGGTTACCTTATTGAAAGAGTAGATCCGAAGGGCGTTGTGACCACTGGCAACATTTATAATATCAGAAGAGAAAAAATGAATGGGTACCTGCAGTGACATTTAGATTTAATGAAATGGAATTAGTTTATTCAGTGTGAACTTGAGGAGTCTGAAGAGCTGTCAATGCAGTATAATAAATTTTGCGACAACGTTTTGACCACCTCAAGTGGCGAAAGGTATAGTAAGATTTATAAACGCTTAAAACATATTATATAGCAGTGGTTCTCAACCGGTGGGAAATTCCCCCATCCCCCCCCCCCCCAGGGGGAATTTTAGGGTTTTCAGGGGGGGGGGGGAGGGGGAAATGAAGATTATTTCAAGATCGCGTTAATACAAGAACCGATTACTTGATATTGTTTTTCCCTTCATACTGTATGGTTCTGTAGTCTCACCCTTCTAAAATTCATTTTATAAAGTAAGTAGACCCACAAATCATGTTTTATGTGGACGTCTAGACTTGTTTTAGTATGTGCTTCCATTATTACGTATACTGTGTAGGAGCGGGGGGGGGGGGATATTTAGGTAGGAAATACGAGAGGGGGGGGGGGAATGATATTCTGAAAATACGATGAAGGTGAGCACGGGCCAAAAAAGGATGAGAACCACTGTTATAGAGGAACATAGTCGCCCATGCCGCTGGACTTGGTACGTACTTTTGATAATGAGCAGCATTATATTTAGTATTACTTCTGCTCTATACTAATATCACCATCATGTGCCCTGCCGATAAGCGTGTGCGGTAATGTTTTATAATTTCACACGATCACCAGAGTCGTTAATCAGCCCTGTGTTCTTATCTTGACTATATATACATAAATGGCCAAGCCATCTATCTATATATGTATTTTTCTGCCTTCCCCTTATTTTCTGCACTATCTTGCCAGTTGTCACCAAATTCTCTCGTTTATTTCTTCTAATAAAGTGCCCCAAAAAATTGTGAATGCGTCTAATATCTCCAATCAGTTTACGGTTTTCAGTTACTTTTAGTATGACTTTGTCATTGCTTTTTCTGTCTGTCCGTGGTATTCTTTATATTTTCCTCAGAAATCACATTTCCACTTCCATTAGATGTTTTTCTGCTCATTGTCCACGTTTCTCATCCATACAAAAGTACGGGTCTTATGTAACACTTCAATACTCTTTTTCTTGTTGCAACTGACATCGTTTTTGATTAGGAATCAACATAGCTTAGTAGTTAGGATGTTGGCTTATAGATGCAGCAGACTGACGTTAAACTTACGTGGCCTGAAACAGACAATGTAACGGCTCCACAAGAAGACCTTTGTGCTCAGCATATACACGCGTGCTCATTTGATCTTCATATGATCTCAGTAACCAATCACGAAAACAACTAACGACCACAACACCATCAGCCAAGGTGATCACACAACCACGGTCATTATCATCATGTGCCATGCCGGTAAGCGTGGGCGGTCATGTCTCGTCATCGCACTCGATCACCAGAGTCGTGGATCAGCACAGTGTTAATGTCTCGACCACGCCACAATGTTAGCCATCCAGGTATTTACTTCTATGCCTTCCTCTTGCTCTATTCCCTCAGTCTTGCCAGTTGTCACCAAGTTCTCCAATTTATTTCTTCTCATAACTTGACCAACAAATGTTGACTGTCTACTTATAATTTCACAAATCAGTGTACAATCTTCATTTGTTTCTTGTAGGACTTGGTCATTGGTTTTTCTGTCTTTCAATGGTATTCTTTGCATTTTCTTCAGAAACCACATTTCCACAGCCATCAGATGTATTTCAGTCTGTTTGCTCATTGTCCACGCTTCACATCCGTACAAAATCACAGGTTCTTTATAGCATCTCAACGCTATTTTTCTCGTTGTAACTGACATGACTGCCATAATGTCTATACTTATCATCATCGTGGAGGTCAGCTTCGCTGAATGGATAAAAGCACACGTTCTTAAACCCCCGGTGTGCTGATGCCGAGTTAAGTGGTTTAACCTCTACACAGGTCAGTTCGACTAAAATGCTGACGTCTCGTCCTTGACGTGGATACGTAAATTACTAATACCCTAGAAGTCGGTGTGGGTTTGCCTGATGGCAATGGACACTGGATTATAGGGAAAGCTAATCCACAAGCTAAAATCAGTCCAGTGCAGTTGACTACGCTTAATTTCAACAGGAGCGAACGGAAAAAAATTATCATCGTGCAGCATCAGACAACTGATACACTCTATTTCTTATTCAAACTACTATGTATACACGAAACTGTATGTACGATATTTAAGCGAGACCCGCAACCATCTTTCACTCGCTGGAGAGGTCTCCCTGTCGCTACTGGTGGGACCTGCACGAACGAACGAATGAACGAACGAACGAATGAACGAACGAATAAACTTTATTTCCAAAGCGTTAAGAATTGGGCACGCAGGCCCGTCTGACATTCTGCCCTTCTTCTCTCATGTTCATGGGCCTGCTACTGGATTCGTCTCATCGGTATAGGTCTCATGTGTGGCATGTTTTACATGCCAGCAATAAAATAATGTTTGATAGCAGAGAGATAAGCAAGGCAGAATGTCAGACGGGCCTGCATGCCCAATTCCAAGCCCTTTGAAAATAATGTTTGTTTGTTCGTTCGTTCATGTTTTACGTGACCCATACCATGTACACCTATTCATAGATTATAGTCTGTCTGTCACGTGGACATGAATTATATCCATAAGTGTATCATGACACTTCTATGTTGATGGAATCTTTCCCCCAGCAGTGCTAGTGTGTGGCGAGTCGTAAAATGGGACTACAGATTATAGGAAGGAATGGCATCGTATAATAGCAGCTGAACACGCGCCTCTCTTGAATTATTATGGAAACTTCATGAGGTAAGTGTGGGGCATATAGAATCTGCTCCTTTTGGCACAATTCAATATTCTTCCTTTAGCAAATGCCGTGAAAAATAACTACTTACCTCTAGGACAGAAAGCTTCAGGTCTTCACGAAATAAATTCAGAATCGCAATAACATACTATCCTTCAGCTAAGGATGTGTCTAAGAATTCCAGCGGTATTCGAAAATATGCCAAAATATACACTTAAGAACTATGAACATTTAACTGAATTGATAGAAGAATTGAATTCCAATAGTTAAATTAAGTGTGAGTCAGCTTATATGGGTTGCATATGGTAACAAGAGATGCATCTGCTCACTTGTCAAAACGGCAGTAAAGTAGGGGATTAAACGTTCCTGCTTGCGTTGTTATTATATTACAGCGATCAACGTCATGGGAAAACGTAGTCAGTATGAAAAAAACGTTTAGTGTGGATCAGTGGAATGATAGTAAAGGGGGATGTTCACTTAACGGTATAGTCTCCAAGGCGCCTGCTATTTAACCACTTAGAGGAATGCTAACACGTTATGTATTAAAGGTCGACAGCATATTAACAACCAATAGTGGAATCAGTACTTTCTCTGTAATCCCGTATACTCTGGTAACGTGACGTGACGTGCGCAAGAATTGGTAACGGTTTCTTAGGGGTATGTAAGCTGGTCGCTCAGAAAGCAATGGCAAACTACTGAGCGTAATCTTGCCAAGAAATCAACAATCAGTTGAAAGATGCTGATGTTGACAGCGATGTCCTGTAAAGGAAATGCGGGAATTTAATAAAAAAAAAGTGGAATCAGTGCCAAACAGGGTCAAAAAAACATTGGTTGCTAGAAGACAAAGCTTCTTAAAATGGTATTAACATTTTTAACTCCTTGTCAAATGTTTACGGGGTCGGGGGGGGGGGGGGGAGACTTCATCAGGAGTCCACAGAGCCCACCGGCCGCTGGGCAATCTGATCTCACGGCCAGTCTGCCACTGAGCGGAATACAAAACATGCTTTGTCCAAAACAATCAACAATATTTGGACAATCAACATTTGGATACAATCACGTTTTGCTTCAACCATCAACACTAATTGAACACTCAACAGTGGATAAAACATCAACAATATCTGAACAATCAATAATGACATTTAAACACGTTTTGTCTAAACTATCAACAACATATGAATAATCAATAATATAATACAAACACATTTTGTCAGAAAGGTCAAAAACATATTGAACAACTCACAGGGGGAATTAAATCAACTGTTTGAGTGGAAACACTAGTGACATGAATTGCGACGGCCCAAAGAAGACCGTTCTTCCTGACCAAGGTGTTAACGACATTGTTCGTAATCCCGTACATCCACGTGGGGGAAAACAGCAGCTGCGAGAATGCCAGCGGTTCGCGCCGCGCTGGTAACTTACGGGGGGTATGTGAGCCGGTCGTTCAGAAAGCAATGGCAATCTACGGAACGTAAAAAACTTGCCTAGTACATCAACAGCAGCTGAAAAATGCTAGTGTTGACTGCAACGTCCTGTAAGGGATGTGCAACATAAAAAAAAAAAAACTAAAACACAAAGAGTAAAAAAAAAACATACATTGACAGCAGACAGTGTATGATCAACGAAAGAAGTTGAAGTCAGCATCGAAATGACGACACGTGAAATTCAGCAATATTTTACCGTAAACTATGTTGGTTTCAGGTCAGAAGATTGTTAGAGCCGAGATAGACAATGACAAGAAGCAATATTTCACTACGACATGTAATTCTGCATACAGTTATGCTGGGGACATAATAAATGATCTCTTCACAGCCTGTGTTATCCTATCCTATCTTGGCATTCATTTCCATCTTCACAACTTTAATATTTCAGTTTGTGTGATTACCTAAACTTCTATCAGTTTCATGTAAAATTCCACCTTTAGTGATTACACTTGTCATCTGAGGGTGCGAAACACTGGATGTATACATGTTTACTTTCTTGTATGTATTTATTGACACATATTCAGTCGCTTTTTAATGAAGACAGACAGACGGTAACACAGATAGACAGATTCGACAACCAATAACCGTTTATCTCCTGTTTATGCAACTGTTTATGTTTTCAGCCGGCTCTGTAGCAAAGGCGTTCTTGACGCAATTCGTAATCTTGCATACAGCGTTCGAAACACAGCTGCCAACAATTTGGCAGCAGACCGTCATGCGTTGGTTTTTAAAAATGGTATGAGTGCCATTCAGAAAGCAATGACAAATTACTGAACGCAAATTTGCCAAGAAATCACAAACAGCCAAATATACTGGGTTTCAATGTGAAAGGATCCTGTAAAGCAGTGGTCTAAACCGGTGGGGAATCCCACCCACAGGGGTGAAGACCATTTCAAGATCGCGTTAATACAAGAACCGATTACTTGATATTGTTTTTCCCTTCATACTTTACAGTTATGCACGTCTCATCCTTCTAAAAAAATTTTATATAGTAAGTAGACCCACAAATCATGTGTTATGTGGATGTCTAGACTTGTTTTAGTATATGCTATTAAATTTACCTTCCATTTTTACGTATACTGTGTAGAGGTGGGGGGATTTTTAGATAGGAAATTGTGACGAAACGCGTTTATCTGTCTTGGGTCGTAAAGATCCCGCACTATTTTGACGCGTCATCGGGGGACTTTCCCAGCTAAAAAAAGACTGAGGGAAGCCGATGGAGGAATTACTATCTAGAATCTTCTCGAAACACCGGAATTTGAGTGACCCGTGAGGCTGGGTATCGCACTAAATTCTCGTGCAGAGAGATCTAGAAATTCTAGGCGGGGAATGACGGTTTCCCGAGAAAGTGTCTTTTCTCAAGAAGAACTAGCTTCTCGTGCGCATTGAATTGGCACGAGGGGGGAAATTGGCTAAACCTTTCATTCACTTCTACGTTGCTCGGAGAGAGCAGACGCAGGCCTTGTGAGCCAATTTTGTGTGGCGTCTCACCTCAACCATGATTCGGCTGACTGTTATGGAAAGGAAGCTGAGAAGCCCTTGAACAGTTCTGAAGCTGACTGGAAATCTGGTTTTCACCATTCAGGTACATATTTGTTTAAATCATTTAACTTTGTACGTGTGTAGCACACGCCATCGTTCTAACCTCATTACCTATGCGGATGTCCTTGCATACTAATTAGCAAACCGATCGATAACGCAGTGACGGCTAATCGTGGATTTGTTTACTGTGTGCTCGCAAATCAGCTGTTAGGAACGCCGGAATGCGATGTGGGCGATCTGGGTTCAAAATATATGTACCATATATTGCCACTCGTTGCATCTATTAGGTTGCTGTGTTAGAATAAAACATAGTTACTTGTGCCTGATAGAAACTTAGATTTATGTCAGTC